>OV049924.1:234593185-234854256 GCA_920104205.1 Eupeodes latifasciatus
ACCCAATAAAATAAAAAAACTCAGGCCATAAATAAAATCATAATCCAAAATCACTTAAATAAAATAAAACAAAAATGGAACATCAAGTAGAATTACTTTTGAGCGCAACAGCGGAACAGAAAGAACTCCTGCAGCAACAACAACTTTTACAACAGCAGCAGCAACAGCAGCAGCAACAAGAGCAGCAACAACAACAGCAACAGCAACAACAACAACAAATCTTAGAACCAAAACCACTTTCATTCATTCTACCAGAGATGGAAATTATCAAGATCATCCAAAGGATCAAACCATTCAGTGGAGAAGGACCACGAGACGTCGCATCGTTTATCTATGATGTAGATATAAATGTACAATATCTCACACCAGCTACAAATGCATTTGCCATACAAAACATAGTCAGGGGATTGATCCAAGGAAGAGCTCAGCAGACTATAAGGATGTTGGGACCCTTTGCAACGTGGACAACCATGAAAGATACCCTTATTAAGCACTTTGGACCACAGGAAAACTACATATCCATATACCAACAAGCTGTAAGTTTAAAAAATAATTGTCTCGAGACATATTATTTAAAATTGTGTTTATTAATGGATAAGATTAATGTGAAATATAATTTTGAACAAGTCAAATCAATTGAATTCTCGCCAGAGAATGTTAACGGAATGTTTTTTAGAATTTTTTGTTCACAACTAAACACATACCAAGAAAGTTTTGTATTAAGTAGGAATATTGATTCTATGCAAAAAGCGTACGAACTATTAAATACATATAGAAATTCAAATCCTAATAATAATATTTTAAATTCCAACCGAAACAATGGTATTGGAAGTTTCAATAATGGAATTTTCAATAATAATAGAAATAATAATAGGTTTAATAATTCAAATTCTAATAACGGAAATTTGAACAGTAGTAATTATAGTAGTGGTAATTATAATAATAATTATTCTAACTTTAGAAATTCTAATAATAGAAATTACAATAATAACAATCAAGGGAATTATAACAAGATAAATAATTATCCAAATAACAATAATGGTAATAATAATAATGGGTATAACTATAATAGGAACAATAATTACGGGAACAATAATTATAGGAACAATAATTACGGGAACAGTAACAATAGAAATAATAATTATTTTGATCGAAATCAGAATGAAAATACAAATACAAATACAAGAAACCTTAGCAACAACAATTCAAATAATCAAAATAGCAGGGAAGATAACCGAGACATACATTTTCAGGAGGAGGCCTCAGAGGTCCTTTACCCATAGTAAATCTCACAATTGAAAATGAAATTATACCTGTACTAATTGATTCTGGAGCTTCAACTTCCAGCATAGATATCAATTGTCTAAAAACAAGTCCAAGGTATAAATTACAATATCCTCAAGATATAAATGGTCTCACAGGTAAAACAACAGTTACCGAACAAATCAAAACATCTTTTCCTAAAGAATTTAATGCACCAACAAATAATAAAATGATGTGGAAAATTTTGAACCTTTCTGGAAAAAGTTTCAAAGCTATAATAGGACAAAATATTCTGTATCCATTAAACGCCATCCTCAATTTAGGGGAAGGTTCTTTTAAAATTTTTAATGAAACCCTTCTTTTTAATTATGCTTGCCCTCAAGAAATTAATTGTTTTGAAGAACTCAAGGAAACAAATAATTTAGATTGTCTGTACGAAGATCTAAATAAAGAAGAAAGTGAATCCTTACGAAAAGTATTAAGAAATAATAATGACTTATTTTACAAAGAAGGAACCGATTTGAGTTGCACGTCTAAAACTAAACATAGTATAACCACCACAGATAGTATACCTATCTTTTCAAAAATTTATCGTTTTCCTAAAATACATGAGGAAGAGGTAGAAAGACAAGTTCATGATATGCTTAAACAAGGCATTATACAAAAGTCTAACTCCCTATATAATGCACCAATTTGGGTAGTACCAAAAAAACAAGATAATTCAAAAACAAATAAATGGCGAATAGTTGTCGACTATCGCAAATTAAATGAAAAGACTCATGAGGACAAGTTCCCTATTCCGAACATTGAATCAATTTTCGATAAGCTTGGTAAAGCTCAGTACTTTACCACACTAGACCTTGCTAAAGGTTTTCATCAAATTTTGGTAGATCAAAAAGACCAATATAAAACTGCCTTTAGCACCCCTCAAGGTCACTATGAGTTTGTAAGAATGCCGTTCGGGTTGAAAAATGCCCCGGCTACTTTTCAGAGGATGATGAATGAAATTTTAAGGGAACATATAAATAAAATATGTGTCGTATATCTCGACGACATTTTAATATTTGCTACTTCATTACAAGAAATGGAGGTAAATATAAAATTAATTTTTAAAGAACTAAGAAAAAATAATCTTAAGATTCAAATTGACAAGTGCAAATTTTTTTCAAAAAATACAGAATACTTAGGCCATATATTGACCGATAAAGGTATAAAACCTAACCCAAGCAAAATTACAGCTATACAAAAACTATCCGCACCAAGAACAGTAAAACAGATAAAATCCTTTTTGGGAATAACCGGCTACTATAGAAAATTCATCGAGAATTATTCTAAAATAGCTATCCCGCTAACGGAATGTTTAAAGAAAGGTAGTAAGATCAATGAAAATGATCCAGATTACTTAAAAGCCTTCCAAGAGTTAAAATCATTGATTACGAGTCATCCGATATTACGATATCCTGATTTTAAGAAAATGTTTATTCTTACAACTGATGCTTCAGATAAAGCCATCGGTGCTGTTTTGTCTCAAGATAACCATCCCATCTCTTTTGCGTCTAGAACTCTCAATGAACATGAGATTAATTATTCAACAATTGAAAAGGAATTATTATCAATTGTTTGGGCAACAAAGTATTTTCGACCCTATCTTTATGGAGTCAAATTTAATATTAAAACAGATCATAGACCACTTATTTGGTTAAATAATCTTAAAGATCCTGATTCAAGAACAATCAGATGGAAAACAAGATTAAACGAATATAATTATAATATAGAATATGTAAAGGGAAAAGAAAATAAGGTAGCTGATTTTCTTTCAAGAATAAACGTTGATGAAAATGAAATAAATATTAATGAAGATAATAATAATGGAAGAGAAGAAAACGAAATATTAGAAAATAAAGGTATAGTGAACAAATTTAAAACTCAAATAATTTTATTAAAAGAAAAAGAACAGACATATAAGAAGGTGCATAGCAAGAAAAAGATTTTTATAACAGAAGAAGAAATTAATAATAATGAAATGATAAAAATATTAAAGGAATATTTACCAGACAAAGGAGTACTAGCATTTTATTCAGAGTTAGAAGAAAACTCATTTAATGTATTTAAAGATAAGCTGTTCTCACATTTTACAATGTCACATTATAAATTAATTAAATGTGCATTATTGGCAGAAGATTTATTAAACAAAACCGCATGTTTAGAAAAAATTAAAGAAATTCACGAGTCAACAAACCATAGAGGTATTTATGAAAACTACAAAGAATTAAAATTAAAATTCTATTTTGTAAAATTACAAGAAGTAATAATCGAATATATAAATAATTGCGAAGTGTGCAATTTAGCAAAATATGATAGGAAACCTCCTAAACCAAAATTTAAATACACAGTTACACCAAGAAACAAAAATGAAATAATTCATATGGATATCTTCCATATCGAAAAGAAATATTATTTTACGGTAATTGACAAATTTTCGAAACATCTATACGTTAAAGAAACTATAGATAAAAGTTCATCTACCTTAGTTATATTGATAAAGGAATACATACAAAATTTTGACAAACCGAGGTTAATAGTAGCAGACAATGAATTCAATACTGCTAACGTTGTAGAATTTATAGAACTAGAAAACCTATCAATTCATTTTAATTCTCCCAATAGCCATACAGGCAATGCCGATATGAGTAGATGTCATTCGTCACTACTTGAACATATTAGAATCTTGAATATCACAGAACCCAATCTGGATATAACAGACAAAATTCTTAAAGCTTCTAAGTATTATAATAATACAATTCATTCGACTATAGAAAGAAAGCCAATAGAAGTACAGTTCGGAAATATTGATAGAAACAAAATTTTTAATCTATTAGAATCAAAGAAAAATCAATGGTTAGGTTACCATAACAAAAATAGAGAAACAAATAAACCTTATCCTTATGATAAAGCTTATATTAAAAACTATGGTCAGGTAAGACATAAAGAAAAACCTAAATTTAGAAAAGTAGAAGTAAAATTAAACAATGAAGGAGTAACTATAAACAGCAAAGGAAAAAGAAATTTAAAGATCCATCCTACACGGATTAAAAGACAAAAAAAGTATTTTAAAGGTCCAATTAATAAACAAAAGTAAAATCAATGAGATTCTGTTTTCATTACAGATTTCAACTCACCTCAACATAAAAACCTTTTTTCTTATTTTAACAATAATAATAAGTGTTATAACAAGCTCAAGTGCAGATATTCAAATAGAAAACATTGAAGATCAAGGAGTAATATTAATTAAAGACGAAGATATACCAATAGTAAGTGACTATTATCGAATCTACCATAGGGTAAACCTTCAAGAGTATATAGATATTCTTAACAATTTAACATCATATAAAAACCAAAATCCAGAAATAATAAAAATTATTCAAAGCAACCCAGCATTATTGCAGAAAATTACGAAAATCCAAACTAATATAAAAATGCTATTAAGTTTAAATGAACACTCTGTTAAAAATAATATGAAATTACGCAATAATAGAATAAAAAGAGGTCTACTTAATCCAATAGGATCAATATTCAAATTACTATATGGAATCATGGATAATGATGACAGAGAAGAAATTACAAATCAATTAGACGTTATAGACCAGAACGATAAGAAACTTGCAGAAGCATATAATAAACAAATAGAAATTAACGATATTTTTCAAACCAACTTTAGAAATATTAAAGATAACATAGAAGAAACAAAATCTCAATTATTAAAACTCACTGGAAATAATAGAAACGAAATTAATATAATTAAAAATGAGATTTCATTATTGAAGCTTTCCAATTATGTTTCAGAATTGGATCAAGAAATTGAAAAATTAATTGATAATGTAAATGCAGCTAAAGAAGGAATCATGTCAAGATCTATTTTGGACATTGACGAAATTGAAGAAAATTTTATAGGCTTAAACGAATTAAAAGAAATAAAAATAAATATTTTTGGGAAAGACAATTCAAATACTTTTGTAATTATTATAAGCATTCCCATATTTTTAGATCAAGAATTTCCAACATACCATTTACGATTAGTACCATTTATAAACAATACAATAATTGAAAATATTGTAGAACAAAGAATTGTAAAATATCAAAACAAAATATATCCTGTAAACAAATATTTAAAGAATTTAAAAAATCCAATAGAATGCTCTCCATGTAAAACAATAGAATATAAAACAAAAAATTATGTAGAAGAAATAAATAAAAGTCTATTACTTGTATTAAATTTTGAAAATATTATAGAGCATAATTGCAACGAAAAAACATACCATTTTTATACAAATTTTATTGTGAATTTTAATAAATGTACTGTAACATTAAATAACAAAGTTTATAATAATAAAATAAAAACTTTCAATCACAAAATAATTATAAGTCCCAATTTAAATATGAATCTTGTTGACTCAGAAATAATAATAAAAGACCTTGTTATAAATGATATAGAGCATCAAAATAAAATAAAATTAATAGAATATAAGAACAATCGTAATACGATTACATTTTCATTAATAGTAACAATAAGCATTGTAATAACTATTTGCTATTTTATAATTAAACATAAACAAAAAAAAATAAAAATTATAAACAAAATTATATGTGCCGAAGAAATAAAAAATACTGATAATATACCTATGAACGAAATTGAAAATGTGAAGTCTCAGGAGAGTCTTCAATCTAAGGTGGGGGGAGTTACAAAGGTACCCACACATCCAATACCCATCAATACTCCACAGTTGGTATCGATCCAAATACCTAAGTCAGCAGTTTAGAGGAGCCATGAGAAGAATCCCAGTATAAACAAAAAGCTCTGACATAAACATCCGATGGAATGCAACTTGTAAACATTCGAAAGAAGCCACTACCAAGCCACCAAATAATAACGATATACATATCTATAAATTCGGCACCCTAGCGTAGGTTAAGTTATTAATTGTAAAGTATCTATAAGTTCAGTTCTTAATCATCACTCAATAAAGCAAGTTCCGTTGCCTAAAACTAAAAACTGTTGTCGACTTTAATTCTCGTTCCTCCTTGTTGTTTGGGAGAAGAATATTTTTATATTTTTTTCAAATCCCTGAGGATTTTCTACATAACTCGCTCGAGTATTTCAAAATGGCGATTTTTGTTTGCAAATTCTAATAATGGCCGCGAGTTTGGGTCACTTCCAAATGGTCAGATTATAACATAAGAGCCTTCTTTTAAGTTCACTTAGCATCCCATTTGAAAATCTGACGCGCTCGATTAAATTTTTTTTTCCGTTTTCAACCCTTACGTACGACCACCCCCATCATGGAAACAATCAGATTAACATACGTATATTTTCAAAAATACGTAGGACATGGATGCTATTAATATCTGACGCGCTCGAGTATGTCCATGCAACTGTTTTTTTTTACATTTTTGAAAATTTATAGCCGCTCCCCCCACCGATGAAAGTGTATATATGATTTGACATTTTTTTCTTCTTATCATCTAAGCTTCGCAATCCAATAGGTCTCTTTGACGCTCGAGTAAATCCCGATTTAGCACCCTGGGCCCCCCTACTATATAGGGGTTGGTTCTATTAAAGGCTTAGTAGTGTTACTGTCGTATATGTTCTTTACAAATGGTGCATTCTTTTACTACTTTTTCAAGTGTCCATGGTAAGTAGAATTTTGAAGTGGTATGATGCTGTATTTCATTCTTATAAAATAATTTTATTTTTGTAAATATTTACTGGTTTTTCTGCAAATGGGATGATTTTTATACTCTTCAAGTATAGCCTTGCAACGTTTTAGTTTGTTATTGGTGTTTTTGTTACTACATGCGTAAGTCAGGGGTTGGTGGTCAGTGAAGATTTTAACTGTGGCTGATGCGTAAAGATAATTTCTGAGAGTACTGAGTGACCCTGACCATATGGTGGCCAGAATCTCTTTCTCATTTGTTGCCAGGTTTTCTTCTGATGTTGATAGTTCTTGAGATGAACGTTATAGGCTTGCCGTTTTGTTCAAGTACTGCGCCTATTGCGTATTAAGACGCATCCGTAAGGTGGAACTCTTTTATGAAATCAGGAAATTTGAGAATTACATCTTCGGAGATGAGGGAATTTTTTAGTTTTTGAAAAGCTTCAAGAGCTTCGTTGTCGATGTTTATAATTTTTTTGCTAGAGGATTGTTTGGACGTGCATCCATCTTCCTCTCTGAGGAGGACTGTCAGGGGTTTTGCTTATTTAGCATAGTCTTTAATAAATGGTCTATAAAACCGCAATAGGCCTAAAAAGGATCGTAAGTCTGTAAGTGTCTTTGGGTATGGAAACTGGGCTTCTATTTTTTTCGGGTTTGTCATAATACCGTCGGAAGATATGATGAATCCTAGGAATTCTTCATTGTTTTTTAAAATCTCGCATTTATGTCATCTATATAGACGAAGCATATTCTTTCTATATGTTATAGCAGAATGTCGTCTAATGTTCGCTGGAAGATTGACGGAGCATTTTTCAATCCAATTGGAAGTCTGACGAATTCATATTTTCCATTATTGACCGAGAAGGCCGTTTCTCAATGTCACTTTCGTGAAGTTTAATTTGGTGAAACCCGCTTTTTAGATCGACTACTGAAAAAAAAATGATTTAGTTCGTGTTGAGCAACGACTTCATTTATTTCCTGTCTCTGGTATCAGTCGGGTATAGTAAATGTGTGAAGTTTCCTATAGTCGATACTCAGTCGGTATTTCTATTCACAGATGCATCAACTTTCTTGGGTACGACCTATATTGGTGAGTTTTATGGGGACCGTGAAGGTCTGATAATACCATCTTGTAGAAGTTGGTTTATCTGCTCTTCTACTTCGTCTTTTAAAGACATGGGGTAGGGATAATATCTTGTATAGACTGGTTCGTCACTTAACGTTCTGATTTTACCTTTCATTGTCGTAGTTAACGTAACTTTTCGTCCAAGTTAGAGCATATTTCTGTGATTTTATGGAGTTCAGTTTTTTGAATGTGTGACATGTTGCTATTTCTGATAGTAACGGAGTTTATTGATTCAGAAATTTTTTGTTTGAGTCGGATTTTAAGTTAAATTTTAATAAGAATATAACATTTTTTTGTAAATATGACAGCTGACAAATCTTTGAAGCTGTCGTTGCCTAAAATTATGTGGAAAGATTTGAGTGTGAAGAATTGTATTTGGATATTATATATACCGAAAAGATTTATGATGGTATGTTGGGTTATTACAACTTTACCGCCAACTGTACAAATTCTGATTATTAGTGATTGAGTTTTTTTTTACTAAGCTTGACTGAATATAATTTTTGTTAGATCCTGTATATAACGAGCTCGTTATCCTAAAAAATAGATATCTGCATAATCGATTAATTGAATATCGTAGCCGTCTTGATTTGCAATATAATTTTCTTTGAGGAATTGATTGGGGTATGTGTGCTAGTTGCGGATACAATTGTTGTGCTGGAGGCAGGGCCGACTGGCCCGAGCCAAACTTGCACCCTGTGCAAGATTTATAGAAAGCGCCCCTTTTTTATATTTGCACACATAAACTGATACACAAGCATAAGCCTTTCCCACATTACCCTGGAGGTAGACTTTCAATGCGTTTTTTTTATTGAGGTATCCCAAGTAGGCCTAAACCATAAACTAAAACGTAGCCAAGAAATGAGCAGAGGGGAAACGTTTAAACTTGGAAACTTACTTTTCTGGCCTTACATTTTCCAAATTCGGAAATGAGATCTTCAAAGTCTAAAGAATTTAAGAATTCCTTTTCAATGAACATTATAGATAAGCCTACCAATCTCTCTTGAGTCATGGTTATCCTAAGATAATTTCTAATAATTTTAAGTTTATAAAAACTACGTTCTCCTGAAGCTACCGTGACCGGGATTGTATTAAGGATTTGGAAAGTAACTACTAAATTCGGAGCAAAATCTTCAAGGTTTGAACTAAAAATAAAAATTTACACATCTTAACTTGAGCTTAGATGTTTTCGTAACATCCTAAGGATTTTTTGGCGAAACCGTATATCAAATGAGGTCCTTCATAGAAGGACAGGTCAGGGACCTATAGAATCTATAATACGAAGACGTAAGTGGCAATGAATTGGACATATGCTTCGAAAAGGTAACGACTGCATTGCAGGCCAAGCAATGCAGTGGAATCCGCTCACACAAGAAATAAGAAGAGCTGGACGAGCGAGAAGCACATGGCGCAGGACAGTCGAGGCGGAATCAGCGTCACTAGGCAAGAGTTGGAGGGAGTTGAAACACATCTCCGGAAACCGTACACGATAGCGCGTAGGCGTTGTAGAGACCCTATGCCCCTTAAGGGGATCCCAACGGACTTAACAGGTTTCAGGACTTAAGTAAGTAGTAAGTAATACTTTAACAAATTCCGAATGGAAAACTGTTCAAAATAAAACCAAAAAAAAAAAATATTCTAAACCTACAAAGATTATTGGTTCTGACACTACATCGTCCCTTTCGGCTTTACCAGACATCAAATGGCTACACCTATCGAAATTCCATATACATAAAAATTACGACTCATGACATCATTAATCATATTTCACGAAAAACTAACCTGATCAATTTAAATGCTACATGTTAACAAAAAAAAATATAGACATCACATCTCTTAAGTTTGTGACATTTAAACTAAGTGTACCTTCTCTTAAATTATCGGAGGTAATGAACTCTTCTGCATGGGGCTCTTATGTCCAAATCAAAAAATTCATCACTCATGAGAAAACAAATACCGCCCTGCCACCTATAATTACAATGACGCCATCTCCATTACAAATCCATCCACAACAACAACCACCATCTCAACTTCCTCAGCTTCATAAAAAACCATCACCATCACCACCTACACATCAAACGCAGCAACAACTACACATGTCATCTCCCTCTTGCCGTTGACTACCAATTTCGCCTTGTCCATCACCACCTCCAAATAAAATTCCAAATCAATTCTATGGGTATTATCAAAACACTGGCGGCATGCGAACTAAAATGGAACAAATGCTCTTGGCTTCCTCATCTCAACAATACGATTTTATTGTAATCTCTGAGACATGGCTCAGTTATGATCATCACAGTGCAGAAATATTCAACAGTCATCAATATTCAGTTTTTCGTACAGATCGTTGTGCTCATTCAACTGCATTGGTAAGAGGGGGAGGTGTAATGCAATATTTACAAATTGCATGTTCAGAATTTTCATTACTATTTATCTAAGTTAAAAGAAAATCAGCATGTTATTATACTTGGAGATTTTAATTTACCATTCATTGATTGGGTTTATGACTATGATGACTTACAACTTATACCTTATAATGTCAAAAATAACTATGAGTCGGAAGTTATTGACTCATTTATAAGTTATGATTTTGTTCAAATTAATAGCTGTAAAAATAACTTTAATCGCATATTAGATCTTGTTTTTGTTGATAAAGAATTAGAAATACTCTGTTCACCATATTGCTTTATCTATTAATTTTAAATGTTTGGAGTATTCCAAATGTAATAATAATAATAATTTTATATTCAATTATAAAAAATCTAATTTTCAAAACATAGTGAGTTATATGTCGAGCATCATGGCAACTTATATTAAATCAGTTTGATTTATTGAGTTCTTATAATTATTTAATTGATTCTTTGAATTGTGCTGTTGGTATGTTTGTGCCTAAAACTTAAGTTCACATTAACTCAAAACCTGCATGGTTTAATAAAAGGCTTTGTAATTTGAGTAACAAAAAAAAAACAAAGCTTATAAGCTTCTTCAAATGTTACCTAATAACTCTTTGGTTAAAGACAAGTATATTCATCTTGAAAGGGAATTTAATATTCTTAACAAGTTTCTATATAAAATGTATATTATCTCGGTTGAAAGTAGTTTAAAAGATGGGTTCAGATGGAGTGGCTCCAATTGACTTAAAAATGAGTGCTGTAGTACTCTCTAAACCTCTTTCTTATATTTTTAATCTTTCTCTTTCTAAAGGTGAATTTCTTTCTGAATGGAAAAAATCTTTCATAATTCCTATTCATAAAGCAGGACCCAAACAGGAAATATCTAACTACCGTCCAATCTGCGAACTATCCACCATTCCAAAACTTTTTGAAAAACTTGTGTGTGATAAGTTTTTATTTTTGCTTAAGGCTTTGTATCGGGCAGGTCGACAACTTCTCTAGTGTTCTTGAAAGAGTCAATGAAAAGAAAGATCTTGGTGTTATTTTTGACCTCAAACTCAATTTTATCAAACATGTTGAATACATTGCTGCCAAAGCTAACTCCATGCTTGATTTTATTAAAAGAAATTCATCAGACTTTTCAGACATTTATACTATTAAATCTCTTTTTTGTGCATACGTAAGATTTATTTTAGAATATATTTGTGTGGTTTGAACCCATACAATACAATTCATTCATTAAGAATTGAAAGAGTCCAAAAGAATTTCACTAGGAATATTGAAATGCCTTCATATGCTACGAGATGCAAACTTATCGGTTTAGAGTCACTTGAAAATCAACGTAAAATCTTCTCTGTTTTATTTATTCGTGATATTCTGTCGCATCATATCAACTGCCCATACCTTCTATCTTTAATTGAGTTAAATATACCTTCTCGTCAACTTAGAGATTATGATCTATTCCACGTAAGTTATCTTAGGGTTAATTACGCAGTTAATGAACCTATAACTCGCTGTCTCTAATGTAATAGACTTTGACTTCCATTTTAATAGAGTCACCTTAAAAACAAACTTGTGCTCCATTTATTATGTATTTATTTATTATTTTTTTGCTCCTGGTAATGCGCCCCCAGAAATTTTCTGTAGGGTTTGATTTGGGGGGGGGGGGGTGAGTCATGTTAAAATGTGGGAGTTGGATATTAGGTAACGTGTTGTTAGAACCTGTGGTTTCACGTTCCATCATGGTTCTTTTTTTACTTTTTTGAATTTTGTATTTAAATTGATTAGGTATAATTCGTTGAAATAATGAATGTGAAGTTCACTTTTTTTACTTAAAATGATAGCGATTAAATAAAAAGTAAAAAAAAAATTCTGTTTAAATATTGCTTTAAAATACAATTGGATTGTATTCCTTTTTTCCACACATTAAAGAGGTTCTATTCAGATATTTAGATTTCGGCATTAATAACTGCTTCAATTTTGTTTCTTAAATAATTTTCTTATGTTATGAATTTTTTATCAGATTTGGTTTCAATCAGTAACTATTTCACTTTGTAATCCTTAAAAAATGTATCAGATTTGATTATAATTTTAATATCTATTTCACTGTGAAATTCCTAAAAAAAATATTAGTTTTGATTTCAATTTTAATAACTATTTCACTTTTTATTTCTTACAATAAGAACTTGCAGTTCATCCTACGCGGGTGGTACCCGTGGCATGGTGACGAAGGTTGAGCTTCATGCGGACAACAAAATAATTCCGGATAAACAGTTCGGGTTTAAGGCGGGTCATGCCACAATTCATGCTGCGTCAAAACTCGTTTCTGATATCCAATGGAATAAATCAAAACAACAATGCACAGGTGCTGTTCTGGTTGATTTGGAAAAGGCCTTTGGCACCGTATGGTTAGAGGGTCTTTACATAAAACTGAGCAGGCTTGGCATAAGCAAACCGTTCTTGTATATACTTTATGATATGCTTAACGGTAGAAAGTTTGTTGTCAAAAGGGGCAATGTAACTTCTACCACAACATTTATAATTAAAAATGGTCTTCAACAGGGAGCGGTGAATTCGCCGATTCTCTTCAAGTGATCTGATAGGTAGTCTTACAAAGACAATTGCGTACGCCGACGATCTAATTGCGTACAGAATGGCCCGAAAGGTTGAGGTTATTAGAATTCCCTTGCAGCGTGATTTCGACAAGATTCAGCGATATTGCGACGACTGGAAACTGAAAATAAATGTTGAGAAGAAGGAGACAATTCTGTTCCGGACTCCGTTGGCTAGGGCCATGAGGGATACATGCAAGAATTGGCGCAAGATGGTTATCGTTGATCTTCACGGGCAGCGATTAGCGAGCAAAAGTGTAGTGAAGTACACTTATCTGGTTAGATCAGTATTTATATTTCGACAGACATATAAATGCTGCTCCTACCAGGGCCAAAGCAGCCTTCGCTCTGACGAAACGTCTGTTTTACAGCAGTCGGCTTGACCCCAGAGTGAAGATAGTTTTATACATGGCCCTCATACGGCCGATGATCGTTTATGGTTGTCCTGTGTGGTTCAACTTTGCCCCTTCTCAGATGGAGAAGTTTCGGGTGTTCGAGCGGCAGTGTTCACGATGCTGTAGCGGCTTATATCGAACAGCCGAATCTTCTTACGTTCAAATAGATCTTAGGGCCTTAGGCCTTAGTATTAAGTGTTATAGTTTTATTTAGAGTGTGCGTATGGGACCGGTAAGTTAGTTGTAAGTTATGGTTAATTAGGCTAGTTTTATGAATTTTTGTCTAGCTTTAAGATAGGTTTAAGATTGAAGTAGGTCATAAAAATGAATTAAAAAAAAGTGTGTTGGACTGTCATGCCAGAGGTCTTGGGTTCGATCCCTGCCTGTGACATCTAAAAAAAAAGAATGTTTTTTCACGGGTACTGCCTCTTGCGAGGAATTGACAAATCCTCCAAGAGTAATTCTTGTCATGAAAAATGCTTTCTCAAATTGGCCGTTCGGAGTCGGCTTAAGACTGTAGGTCCCCCCAATAGGAATAGTTAAGAGTTGTAAGTCACTAGGTCCTAGTTCTCAACGGACTGTTGCGCCACCTAATTTATTTATTTTTAGTTCATCCTACGCTGGTAGGATCTTGCATACTAGTGAAACGTAGCATTAATGTATTTTTACTCTATCATTTCAGTGACAAAGATACCACCGTAGCTAGGCTGGAAACAACCAAAGGAAGTTTCTGGCTAGTGTCGGCGTATTTTGGCCATGACCACTTTGGCCCTCTCCCTGGAAAAACCCTGGAGAAAATCGTCGCTGAAGCGGAAAGGCAAAGAATCCGCCTAATTATTGGGAGCGATGTTAACGCTCATCATACGGTATGGGGAAGTACGAATATCAACGACAGAGGTGAGTCTCTTTTTGATTAAATTCTTGGTACTAACCTCTTAGTAAGTAATGTTGGAAATGAACAAACCTTCATAACTAAAACTCAACAAGAAGTCTTAGACATAACTCTTGTCTCAGATACTATAAACCATATGATCTTGGACTGGAAAGTATCCAAAGAACACTCGTTCTCTGATCATATATATATCCAGTTTAATATCAATGTGGATGATAACCCGAGTCCATTGACTTTTCGAAATTATCGGGAAACTGGGCTTCATACAGGAACTCATTACAGAGTTTACTAAAACCTGGACTATCTAGTCCTTCCTCTAACGCTAATGAACTTGACAACAAAGTCAATGACCTTACCTCAGCTATGAACAGATCGCTAGAAATTGCTTGTCCACTTATAGACATAAGAGGAAAGAGGAAACCACAATGGTGGCCTCAGAGCTTGACTCGCTCAGGAAAGAATGCAGGAAACTTTTCAACCGAGCCAAAGCCGCAAGACTAGCCTCTCACTGGGATTCTTACAAAGAATCCCTAAGAATTTACAAGAAGGCACTAAGGAAATCTAAGCGATTTTCTTTAGGATCCTTCTGTGGCACAAAAGAAGAAACTTCTGAAGCCTCTAGGTTACGGAAAATTCTTTCAACTAATCCAGCGATGCCAAGCTGCTTGAAAAATGCAGACGGCTCCTGGACAAAT
Organism: Eupeodes latifasciatus; assembly: GCA_920104205.1. Lineage (NCBI taxonomy): Eukaryota > Metazoa > Arthropoda > Insecta > Diptera > Syrphidae > Eupeodes > Eupeodes latifasciatus. The sequence continues at coordinate 234,608,273 of OV049924.1, forward strand.
TAAAGTAATGAATCGCTGAACTTGCTACTAGATACTCATTTTCCTGGTACTTCTCTTACCGAGACTTGCAACGGTTATATACGTTCAAGTCCCAATACAACATATCCACAAGGTCTGATCACAAGGGACAAGCTACAATGGGCTCTCAACAGCTTCAAACCATTTAAATCTGCATGACCAGATTTAATAATACTAGCCGATCTACAAAAGACTTCTGACATAATTGCACCAATCCTTGAGGCAATTTTTACCAGCTGTCTTTACCTGGTCCATGTTCCCTTGGCATGGCGAGAAGTTAAAGTTGTTTTTATACCCGAGGCAGGTAAATGCTCGCAAGTCAATCCTAAAGATCTACGACCTATAAGTCTATCATCATTCCTTCTTAAGACCTTGGAAAGATTGATTGATATCCATTTAAGGGCAAGTATTGATACAAGACTTCTGTCTTCGTCTGAACATGCCTACTGTAAAGGTAAATCGGTGGAAACAGCGTTACACACCTTAGTACGTACCGTCAAATATTCCCTCCATCATAAAGAGTTCACTATGGTTGCTTTCCTTGACATCGAAGGTGCCTTTAACAACGTGGGCACATCTGCAATCACATCTGCACTAACATCTCTAAATGTAGAGAGTTCGCTTCGGGAGTTAATTCATTTAATGCTTACTAGCAGAATAATTAACTCAAAACTGCGCAACTCTTCTGGCAGACGATTTGTTAGTAGAGGGACACCGCAAGGTGGTGTTCTATCCCCTCTCCTCTGGAACCTAGTGGTGAATGAAATCCTAACTAGTCTGGATGCGAAGGGGTTCAGAGTGATAGCCTATGTGGGCAACGTTGCTATAGCAGTTTCAGGAGAGCGTCTTAACACGTTAAAAGAACTCTTACAAAATGCCTTAGACAGACTAATACTTTGGGCTAATCGGTGTGGACTGGGCGTTAGCCCACACAAAACTGATTTAGTCTTATTTTCGAGGAGATACAAAATTCCATTTGTCAACCCTCCCCATATTAAAGGAATCCAATTAAAATTCTCAGACGAGGCTAAGTACCTGGGTCTTATTTTAGATACAAAACTTAATTGGAAACGCAATGTACAGAAAAGAGTCAAAAAAGCTACTATAGCTCTCTTTTCCTGCAAAAAAGCTATTGGTAATAAATGGGGCTTACAACCCAGAATCACGCATTGGCTATAGGTACACATCGGTTATTAGACCAATTTTAATGTACGGTGTGGCAGTATGGTGGACTGCTTTAGAGAAAGCTATAAACTGCGACAATTTAAATAAAGTCCAACGCTCAGCTTGCCTATGTATAAGAGGATCGCTTCGGGTGACCCCATCTGCGGCACTGGACACCTTACTCTACCTAACACCTCTTGTTATATTTAGCAAACAAATAGCTGCAAGCTCTACTATTCGTCTCAAAGCTCCGTCGCGACGCGTCGCAGTAGATTAACAACAACATTGGTCACTCCGTAATTCTTAGGTATTTAGAATCAATTCCAAAGCACACAGACTACACCATCCCCCAACTGCAATTCGAACGAAATTTCCAGATTTCTATACCTCCCAGATCTTTTTGGGAGGAAGATGAGTCAATCCATTTCTATACAGATGGATCAAAAACAAAAGAAGGGGTTGGTGGAGGTGTGTACTCTGAACGACTGAAATTAAGTCTCTCATTCCGCCTTCCCAATCATTGTAGCGTGTTCCAGGCGGAACTTTTGGCGATAAAAGAAGTCTTGTCCTGGCTTAAAGAAAACGTGATATCAACATCTGATATCCGTATTTTCTCAGATAGTCAGGCCGCTATCAAATCTCTGGACTCTGTCTCTACAAACTCTATAACAGTCCATAACTGTCGATCATCTCTAATGGAGATGGCACAACAGTTTAATATTCACCTTTTCTGGGTGCCGGGCCATAGAGACATTCCAGGTAACTGTAAGGCAGATCAACTCGCCAGGAACGGTACAGTACAGCCCATCATACCACGTTTGGCACGTACTGGCATACCAATCGCTACTTGTAAACTGTTGCTAATGCAAGACGGTGTGAGGAGGGCAGGCACCAGGTGGAACAACATCACCACGTGTCAGGTCACAAAAACATCTGGCTAACACTGGATTTAAAACGTTCAAGGTGCTTGCTCTCTCTCTCGCAGATCGCATATAAGCTCGATAATTGGTGTCATAACCGGACACTGTCTAATAGGAAAGCACGCCACGACTGTCTTTTTGGGTTTATTGCTTAGTTCACTTAACACTCGCTGCGAGCTATTTTCAGGTCGGCTTACACTTTTTGTTATTAAGTTACACGCGGCGAACTAATTTAAGTCGACTTACTCCGTATCAATAAGCAAAAACACGTTGGACGCCAATTAATCTTTTCTACGTTTAAAAGATTTAAAAAAAAAATTGTCTTTATTTCATGACTGATCATCTTAGACTAATCTACAATTTTAAAACTAAACTTAAGGTAACGTATCCTAAAGCGGTACTGCAGCATGTTGGCATATGGCGTGTTTTTCCCAGGCGCTGTGTCAGCAAAAGCTGCGTTCGGCTCGTGTCCACTGCTGACCCAATTCGGTTCCCACGAAAAGGAAGAATTGCTGATCTAGCTTTTTGGTGTTTTCAGCTAATGTGTCGTTAACTTATAAATATTTGGATAGTACTATCATAAAGAGGAACAAACGGCATGACGCCTGATGTTAGGAGACTAAAAAGAATTTGGAATCTATCTGGAATCTATGTGGAATGTATAATGACCGAGAATTGGAAAAAAGAGAAAACAATTAAAGAAAAGAAAATAGAGACGAATACATACAAATTTAGCGAGAGTTTGAGGTAGACAATTAAAAAACATTTTTGTTATTATTTCTTATTTATTTTCTGTATAATAATAATGTATACCAATCAATATTTTTTTGTGAGATAAATAATTTTAAGTCAATATCTTTCTTTGTTCTCCTAATAATTAGTCAAAAAAGATTTCTTAACACTTTTTTTTTGTTATTTTTGTAGGTTTTCATTTTTTTTTTATAAAAGTGGTCAGTTGATTTTTTCTAAAAGATTAACTAAAATTTAAAAATTTAAAATTTAGTATTTTGCATATGATAAAATAGTTTGATTTAAAAATCTGTTTTTGTTAACGAGATTTTTACCAATTTTAGTAGCATTTCTTGAAAATTTGTTTTTAGCGAACTACAATATCTAACGTTAAAAACAAAATTCAGAACAGAATTAAATGATTTGGAAGTCAATACTTTGTTAATTCAAGAGATATCGAGAATCGAATATATCTTTTTACAAATTTTGCATACTATTTTTTATAGTTTTTAATTTTTATGAAAAAACTGAGCGTTGGATTCTTATAAAAATTTTACTGAATGTCAAAAGCGATATTTTCTTAAGATGAAATTAGTTTGAAGCCAATGTTTTCGGACCGATAGCAATAACAACCTATGAGAAGTTAATAATTTAACAACTTTTGGATTTATGTATGTAGGTTCTTGTACAAATTTTAATTTGACTAAAATTCACATAATAAAACGGTAACTGATTGTTAAATTTACAGCAATTATTATCAGAAATTTTAATTTTATCGTTGTAGTTAACGTGAACGTTTTAATATTAAATTTTATTTGAAAAATAAAATTAAATATTAATTTACGTTATGAACATCAAAATGTTATTTCAATTTACGTGAATATTGAAATATACGTGACAATCAATATTTTGAAACAATTAAAAACTGAAATAAAGGAAATGTTAAATGAACAACGTGAAAACTATGATTTTACCTTTTATTTTTTCTTCAGTTTGGTACATACATACATATGTATCAGGGACGAAGCGTCCATAATATTGAGTGGAATGAGTGCTTCCGTTAAGCAATTCAAAAAATTATACGATTAAAGAAAAGAATTTTTAATTCGAAAAACTCATAATATCCCTTCAATTCCACGGCGAATGCACTATGTCACTCCATTATACACTCACGCTTCCAAACAAATATTTGGAATGCATACCAGCTAGGCATTCTGATATATCGCCTACTCTCACCTCTCACTCAGTTTCGTTCAAAGCAAATGTCCACGGGGAATGTACAATATCACTCCATTATACACTCGCGCTTGCAAACAAATATTTGGAATGCATACCAGCTAGGCATTCTGATATATCGCCTACTCTCAACTCTCACTCAATCTCCTTCAAAGCGAATTTTTTAATTTGTTGGCGTTCACATAAGAAGTGAAGATTGAATTGAGTGAACTCATTATGAAAATTTGTAAAAACAAAAGTAGAGCAGGAAAGGAGAGATATGAGTTTTGAGTTATTTGCTTCTTCTTATTCATTGACTAAGGGGTAGAAAAGTTCATTTAACACTTGTGTGTTCCGTGTAATTTTTTTTTTCTGTTGTGTGCAAATCGCATTGTCAACTGTAAATGTTTTGTGTAAGTAGTTTAGGATTTCTTTTTTCTTTAGCGTTTTGTTCAAAATGATTACCTGCAATTGTATAATTGAAAGCTTAATTAATAAACCATTCTCGTCGAGAACATTTGATGAGAAAGAAATTATAATAGAAAAAAATATGATCTTGAATAAATGACTTTTAATTTTAAGTTCAACGTTAAGTGCTTCCGCTTCCAAAAAAGTCACGCTTCGTGCCTGATATGTATCGGGTGATTTTTTTGAGGTTAGGATTTTCATGTGTGTTTCGCGCTTTACGCAAATTTTATGCGTTTTTTTTTTTTAAAAAGTTCTCAAGCTCTTAAAAAATCACCCATTATGTATTTATTGTCCTCCATTGAAAAGAGGACATTGTTTAATATAATGGGTGATTTTTTAAGAGCTTGAGAACTTTTTTTTAAAAAAAAACGCATAAAATTTGCGTAAAGCGCGAAACACATTTCGAACCGAACACTGATTTTGGTAATAAAATTCAATGATTTGCAAGCGTTGCTCGTTAGTAAGTCTATTCATGATGAAATGTCAAAGCATACTGAGCATCTTTCTCTTTGACACCATGTCTGAAATCCCGCGTGATCTGTCAAATACTAATGCATGAAAATCCTAACCTCAAAAAATCACCCTTCATTTCGTTTTATACGTGAAAATTAAAACTTTATTTCATTTTACGTAAACTTTAAAATCACATTCCAGTTCACAAGAATATAAAAATTTGTATATGGCTCAAAATCATCAAGGTGCAGAATTGGCTTCGCTAGCAATTTAATGTCTTAAATCTTGACTTAATTAAGAAAAAAAAAAATTAATAAAATACTAAAACTAACCTGTTTTGTGTGTCTATCAAACAATATAATTTATTAATAAACTAAATTTTAAATGAAATCAATATACACGCATAGAAAATCATTTCGGGAACGCGTCCTAATCTACAATCTTCAACAACAAGTCCAAAATATAATTGAAAAATGTAAGGTCATCACTTAATACACCGTATTTTTTATACAAAATCTAGTTTTAGAAAGGATATAAGAGATTATTTATTTTTAACTATAAAAAATGCAAAAATAGTTTGTCCGATACCGCACAAGTCATTTCAGTGAACATATCGATAATCGATCAAAAATAATTTTAAGTGAACGCAGCCATTCGGTGTGAAGCGTCAGTCGAGGTAGAGAACAATAGCAAAGCCGGCTGCCAGAGTATTTATCGTCACATAAATTTTATCTAAAAGGTAAGTACCTTTTTATTCATTATTCGTAGAGCGTACATCAATAGTCCTTCAATCCGTGAACGCATTTATTACATTTAATTATTGATGAAATTCTTTTTTACGACACGAAATTTCAAAGTTACCTCAAATATTTTCCTATTGACAAAGTCAGATCGCATTTAAGAGGAGCGCGCGCCGTATAAATAAAGCGCGCGCTTATTTGAAATCGTCATTTCGGGAACGTTCCCGGACATGATTTTTACGTATTTTGCTTGTAGAAGATTTTGTATGTATTGTTTTCATTATTGCTTATTTAATACACATACATAATATACCCATGTTATTAAACAAAGCTTAAATTATGTACTTTGTTTTGTTTTGGTTGATTTTATCAAACTTAGAAAAACGTTCCCGAATTGATGGTTTTCTGCATTGTATATAAAACTGGACCCATGTTCTGTAACTATCGCATCGATAAAATTCTTCGAGAAACGGTGAGAATCGGTACAAAAATCAATTTATCGCATCATCGGGTTTCTGTATCTTTTGACAGTCGATAACTTTATCGACTGAAACAAACGGAACAGAAATACTGGAAAAATGTGATAAAATGGGTTTCTGTATCTTTGAAAGTCGATAAGTTTATCGATTTAAATGTCAAAACTTATCACTTACCATCAAGCAGGCGAATAGATCAAGAAACTAAATAAAATGTCTGAAGCTAAAAAGGTAAACAAATAAATAAATAATAAAAAGTTCTATTTTTTACATTATTTTATTAAAATTTTATAATTTAGAGATCCTCCCGAGTTACCGGTGGCCAGAAGACTTCTTTAATAGAATTTATGGCCGAAAACAAGCCCTTTGCAAGAGGCCAATTCTCAAGCCTAAATTCTAGGCAAAATAACAGCGAGACGTGGAAGAGTTTAAGCGCACAGCTAAATGCTCAAGGACCTAACATAAAAACTGTTGAGCAATGGAAAAAGGTATACATAATACACATATACAAAAACAAAGTAAGCACCAATTTTGGTGTTGATCTTGTTTCGAGGACAAAGTTTTTAATTTTTATTTTTGTTTTAGTGCTGGACAGACATCAAATCGTCCGTTAAAAAACAAGCCAGCGAGCAAAGGGCGTTTATGAATAAAACTGGTGGTGGGAGCGTAGTGGACGGACCTCGACCACTCAGTGGTATGGATGAAAAAGTTTTGTCGATCATAACAATTGATGCCGTTGATGGGGACGGTTCAACCCCTGAATTGGGAATAGAAGTAGCACTCAATGAATACGATGTAAATACCTACAATTTATTCATTATTAAATTGAATTCTAATCTATTTTTGTATGTACAGAATCTAGAAATTGAACTAGATGAAGACGAGGGCCCTAAACCTCCAAAAGTTAAAAAGACCCAAAATATTGGGTATACAAATGGTTTGGAGGAAGCAAGGGCCATGCAAAGCTCCGTCGAATAAAAGCTCCACGAAATTTTAAAAATAATCAAGGAAAATCTGGATTTTTTAAAAAAAAGTGAATATTAGCTCTTTATAACTAAATCTCTACATGTGATTTGTTTGTTTTTTTTTTTAAGTATACATATTTATTTTATTGTTTGTATGTTTTATGAAGTTTATTTATTTTATTGGATTTACTATTTTTATTTTTTTTAAGGATGTTTTTTTATTATGTTGTTTAAATAAAAATAAGCCTAAAGCACATATTTATAAAGACTTGCACTTCGTTTTCCATTCATTAACAAAACATTGGTACATTTGCTCTTTTTTCTATTTCCAACAGCTTGCTTATTAACATTGGTTGCGTATATAACTTCTCCACAGGTTAAGTTAAAATTTTTAATATTTTTTGTATTTTCACTATGTAGGTATATCTAGTTGGTTTTCTGAGTCACATGGCAGGAAGTCAATGGATCTATCATGGCAAATTGAAAGTAAAACTGATGCATCAAATTGGTTCTTTGCTTCAAAGATCGATTTTCAAATCTGTTACCCAACTAGCTGCTTTTGTTCATTTTGTTTCAAAAAAAAGTAAAATGTACGTATTTTAATTGTAATAAAAATATTACACATATCTGTGAATTTTTGTATTATTTATCTTTCTTTGCGCTAACCCTAAACTATGGATCATATTACATACTCATACAAATGCACTTTTCAAAAACCACTTCTCCTATTTCGATACTTATTACAGAGTTTTTGAGCTTCAATTTAAATATTCTTCAAAAAGTTTTTCAAATTAAAAGGAAAATTTCGAAAATTTTCCAACTAAATGGTGTTTCACCATTTTCATAAAACATTCATATGAGTTAGAACAAAGATTTAAAAAAATTCTTTTAGAACTAATTTCAGCATTTTTAATTTTTCAACCAAACGCCGAAATTAGTTTTGTATGACAATTTTTCGGGATCTTAGTTCAATTTGAAAATGGTTTCCAAAAACACTTTAAAGACTTCAAACGAAACACAGAAAGGTTTCCATTATCCAAATGAAGAAAGTCTTTTGAAAATGCCAGCTTGGTATATCCAACAACTTCAAGAATTTCATATGATTTTTTCATGAAATTCTTGAAAGTAGCTGGATATGAATTTTTTTTTAAATTTTGGTTTTTTTTTCAAAATTGTTTTAATTACCACCCAGAAGACTCAAATCAATACTCGGAACCGTTGGAATCAACAAAAAGAAGCAAATCATTTGCAAATGCCAGCTTGGTATATCCAACAACTTTAAGAATTTCATGAAAAAATCATATGAAATTCTTGAAGTTGTTGGATATACCAAGCTGGCATTTGCAAATGACCCACTTCTTTTAGATGATTGAAACGCTTCTGAGTCTTAATTTAAAACCCTTACGTGGTATTTAAATCTATTTTCAATTCTAGCAGAAATTACAAAAAAATTCCATCTAGGAATAGTTTCGTCATTTCGTATACAATCCTTGAGCATGAGGAAACTATTTTCATATGATTTTTTTTTTAAATATTTGTTGAAATTAAAAATTGTTTTTGAAATTCAGCATAACACTTAATTTGTGACTCAGAAGCGTTTGAATTATCCAAATCGAGCAAGTACTTTTCGAGTGACATTGTTTTCCAACTAACACTTATAAGAATTTCAGTGAAATTTCAATGTCACTCGAAAAGTATTTGCTCGATTTGGATAATTCAAACGCTTCTGAGTTAATAATAATCGGAGCTTGGAACCAGTTGGGGGATCTGAATTCAGACTCGGGGACGTTTCGATCGTCCAAATCGGCCAACGCGTTCCCAACTTGTCGCTTGGTTAAACCAGCGATTTTACGAATTTCATATGAATATCACATGAAATTCGTAAAATCGCTGGTTTAACCAAGCGACAAGTTGGGAACGCGTTGGCCGATTTGGACGATCGAAACGTCCCCGAGTTTGAAATCTGACCTTCTAACTTACTGCAATGTCCGATTTCAATTTGTAAAAAATTTTCAGCATTTTTTCCTAAGGATGAATTTTTACTTGTGCAAGTCGCATACGTTTCATATTAATTTTCCAAGAAACAGAGAATTGATTAATTTAAATTTTATTGGTTCTTTCGTATTATAAATGGACTCAATATAAACAGAAATTAAGGACAAAGAGATAATCTGAGCCGGTCACGAATAACTGTTGCAGCGCGTAAGTGCGATGTTGAATCGGGGCTTGTTTCTTGATTTGATACGGCATCTTCTTCAAATATAAATTCCTCTACAATTCCATAATTCAATCGTATGTTGTGGAGTACGCAACATGCGTTTATTATCTGGCCAGAAAGTGTTGGATTGTACGAAAGTCCTAGCTTAAGGCATCGAAACACAGACTTCAAGACACCATTCAATCTTTCGACACAGTTACGTGATTTTGAATGCAGGGTGTTGAAGCGCCTTTCACTTTCGTGGATTGCAGGAGCTCGGTAAGGGGTTATCAGCCAGGGTCGCAGCGGGTACCCGGAATCACCTTAATTGAAAAGAAAAAGCTTATTTAATAATAATAAAGTTTAAATGAGTGAGTGTTTACCTAAAAGCCAAGAATTGTGGTCTCCCGGCTCACATGCTTCATAGCGCCTCTCAAGTAAACTGTTCACTTGTGAAGCTTCCCAAATGTAAGCGTCATGTGTTGCACCTGCAAATCTTGCAAACCCTGCAAGGATTTTCAGGTCAAAATCGCAGATCTGAAATTTAACCATGTGCATAAATGCGAATAATGTAATGTACCTAATGTTGGAATTGTTTTATTTAATCGTAACTTCTTACCAATTGAACATTTTTCGAATGAAAACCTTTTCGATTCAAATAGCATGCTTCTATTTCCCTTTTTGGTTTTTGGATTCGGACGTGAGTGCAATCAATTGCACCAATTACCCCCGGAAACCCTGTTTTTTCAAAAAATCTGAAATAAGTCAATACATATAGAAATTAGAATATTTTTTTTTAGTTATTAATTTATTAAGCAATAATTTACCTCTGTTTAATGGGAGCGTATTCCTCTATGCTTGGAAACATTATCCATTTTTTCATTAATTTATTTTGAAGCACCGATGAAACTTCTCGGATGCAACGCGAGATCATAGATCTGCTCATGGCGGCTGAAAAATCGTGGCCAATGTCTCGTTGGTATGACCCTGACGCAAAAAAGTGAAGAGCAGCGCAAACTCTTAGCGGGATGGGAATGAAAGTTATTCGTTGTCCCTGGGTCATATGGGGTCGTAATTCCTCCAAAAGAATAATTGCAATTTCTCTCGTGAATCTAAATACCTAATTCACGAAAGCGCTCTTCCGGCATTTCAAAGGGATTCGTTGAATCGCGCAAATTTCTCCTTTGTATCCGCATTTGATTTCGGCGTTCTCTCGCATGCTCTAGGTGGATTCGCGCACTAAACATTTTGTAGTATTATTATTAATATTTTTTAAAAAGCAGAAACGGACACTTTAAAAGATTTCAATTTTAGATTTTTGTTTTGAAAATCAAAAAATGACAGATTGAATTATCGCCTTCCAATGGAAATTCCAGTAAAAAAAATCCCAAAACTAAAGTTATCGCGTTCAGTTATAGACACACAATTTTTTCAAGTGGCGATAAGTGGGGAACGAATCGTTTAATTTTTTAACGATGCGAAAAGTTATCGTCAGAGTTACAGAACATGGGTCCTGAATAGTATTATTATGGCACCGAAAATTATGTTACGAAAGGCGGACCATGAGGGCGCTATGTGTACGGAAATTTGGTGTGGTACCTAAGAGCGACTGGAAAATAAAATTTTGAAAGCAAGAGTGGAAATGAAAGGAGTATATTATTTTGTCCTCATAAGTATTAAGATGTGTGAGGGAGTCAGTTGAATCAGCTGTTTATTTCAAAAGAAATGAGAAAATGTGAAAACAAAAACAGTTCGTTGCCATAGTTACCTTGGATTTTTTTGTGCCTCTGTCTACCTATCAATGTAAAGGAGATATGCATATACATATCGTTATAGCTATGAATTGTACGCTTTTAGCAGTAGGTATTTTGCTTGAAGAAAATTATATTCATTTGATTTTAGATTAGTAGGTAAAGGGGGTCTTGAAGCCGGGAACCAATTTTTTGAGTGTGCGTGGGTATAAAAAAAAGAAGGATAAAAGAAATAAAGAAAATATTTTTATTGATGTGTGAGATGGTATGTAGATTGTAGGGGTATGATGTATCGTGACGAGGAGGTGGCGCGGCGGCGTGACAGTGTGGTGATATGGTGATCTGTTGAAGTGAGTATGCATTTGGTTAATTTGTTGGTTTGTTTAGGATTTTATGAGGAGCGATCATTTGTGTGAGGATGAGTGAGGGTAGATTTTATTTGTGTAGGGATGTATGGATGGGTTGGTGACCATGATGATGATGATTTATTTATAGGTATGAGAATGAGATGGAATTGTATTTTTGTTATAATGTGAAATGGAAATGGGTATTGAGAAAAAATGTTGAAAACTTTGAAAGGCTGTAACTTTTGAAGGAGGCGTTTTTTCGCAAAAATAGCCTTATTTTTCGTCACCGTATATATATATTTATATAACTATCTATCTATCTATGTATGAATATATCTTTAAAAAGATAAAAGAACAAAATCTGAAATAATGTATTTAAGAAAAAAAAAATAAATAAATAAAATAAAGCATAAAAAAAAACATCAATTTGAAATTTACTTATTATTTATTTTAGAAATGTGTATCCAAGAATTATGTTCAGGAGGTAAACCCAACCATTTTACAAATATTTTATCTTTTTTCCTTTGTAATACTTTTTCTATAAGAAATGTGTCTGGATATTTGGTTTTTTGTAGCTCTAATTCATAGAATCCACCTTTAATAGGATGACCTTGATAGTCTTCTAGCAGATATGTTATAGGATTACTTCGTTGAATTTTTGTAATTTTAAAAATTTCAGTTGTCCAGTTTGGCGTGTATCCTTTTTCAAATAAGTAGGAATAGGTGCACTAGTGGAGCGACCGTTACAAAGTTGAGAATTTGAATATTTGAAATTTGAAAAAAGGTCAATGTAAGAGATGGGATCGTGTCTTGTATAAATAAATGAATAGGTGCACTAGTGGAGCGACCGTTACAAAGTTGAGAATTTGAATATTTGAAATTTGAAAAAAGGTCAATGTAAGAGATGGGATCGTGTCTTGTATAAATAATTCAAGAAAAGCGGAAAGGGTCAAGATACAGGTAAAGAGCGAGCGTTACACCGTTGAGAATTTGAATATTTGAAATTTGAGAAAAGGTCAATGTAAGAGATGGGATCGTGTCTTGTATAAATAAATGAATAGGTGCAGTAGTGGAGCGAGCGTTACACAGTTGAGAATTTGAATATTTGAAATTTGAAAAAAGGTCAATGTAAGAGATGGAATCGTGTCTTGTATAAATAAATGATTTTATATGTAAGTCACAAAACCCAATGTACGATGTTGTTTATGGTTGTTTGTAACGATGCGACACACGGTGTCGTCTTTTGATAGGTATTGCATTGATGTACCTAAATAAGAATATTCTTATTGACGGATAAACCAACAGAGGATTCTGAATATAAAACTGCTATGTTAGATTTGTTTAAAAAAGGAAAATGGAAAGGGTCAAGATACAGGTAAAGGAATGTTTGATTGTTTGTAAAAAAGGGGCAAATTATGATGACGATTGAAAGTGGTTTCTAGTAAATTTTATTGTTGACGATGTGAGTCACGAGACCTAATTAACGAAATAATTTATGACTGCAAAGGATCGATCGTCGCCTCCTATTTGATAGGTATTGTATTGATGAACAAAATAATCAAATATTGATATCTACGTAGGGGAAAATGACAACAACAGCAACAACAACACCATCAACAACAACAACAACAACAACAACAACAACAACAACAACAACAACAACAACAACACCAACAACAACAACAGCAACAACAACAAGAACAACAACAACAAGAACAACAACAACAACAACAACAGCAACAACAACAACAGCAACAACAACAAGAACAACAACAACAATGTGTGTTTGTTCATGTAAAAACAAAAGAATAAAGAAAGTTCTGTCAATTCGATTTTTTAAATTTATTTCTTTCATTTTATTCCATACATATTTTATAGGATTTCGTTTTTATTTATCCAGGAGTTATGTTCTGTTGGAAATCCCAACCACTTAACAAAAACTTTATTGCCTCTTGTTTGTAGAACTTTTTCTACCAGAAATACATCTTCACTTTTTGATTTCATTAATTCTGCATCATAGAAACCGCCTTGTACGGGTTTTCCTTCAAAATCTTCAAAAAGATATGTTATAGGGTTAGTTTCTTGGATTTTTCTTATTTTAAAGATCTCAGTTGTCCAGTTCGGGGTGTATCCCTTTTCAAATACATGTTTATATTTGCTTATTCTTACTTTATCACCGACCTTAAATTTTTGTTTAGTTATTTCTCTTTTCTTGCTTTTGAAAAGTGGTAATATAGATTTTGAATTTTTCTTCGTTACATCTGCAGGATAACATTTAATGGTTTTGTGAAAAGAATGATTGTAATCATGTAGTAATTTCTTATAAATATTTATCCATTTATAGCTGCCATTGAAACTAAATTCTTTCCACATTTTTTCTTTTAAAGTTCTATTAAATCTTTCAACAATAGAAGCCTTTAATGAACTAAAAGTAGAGTAATGGTTAATTTTATATTTTCTCATTAAGCTATTGAACGTTTTGTTGAAAAATTCCTTTCCATCGTCAGTTTGAAAATTTTTGGGGGTTCTAGAAGAATCCATAAATATTTGTTCCATTCCTTTTGCAATAGTAATTCCTTTTTTGTTTTTCATTGGGATGGCCCATGCGAATTTCGAAAAAGTATCGATGACTGTCATTAAATAATTAAACCCCTTGTTTTGAGAACTATAGGGAATCATTTCAACAAGATCAGCCTGCCATAAATCATCATAACCTTTAATGATAACATGACGTCGTTTGAAATTTGTACGTGCAGGCTTATGCAATTCTTCCACAACCTGTCGTTTACTCATATTTGTAAGAAGTGAATTCAACAAAACAAAAAAGAAGTCTTTTATAGGTATATAGTATGTATTATTTTTTATTTACTTTATTCCAATTTTTATAAAATAACATTAATTTCTTAATTCTAACTAATCGATTTTCTATCATGTAGCAAGCACATGTATCCGGTCCGAGTTGACACTGGTTTGATGACCAACAGCAATTGGAGTAATGGTGACCATGAATTGAGTCAACGTAAAATCCGTTTACGAATCTTTTAAGAAAAGATATAGAACTTATAAACTCTTCATGGTGTTCATTTAATATTTCTCCATGATTTTTTAAGAAATCACAAATATCTTTTATTATTTTGTCTGAGTCCATTTTAAGTTCCTTGTTGTTTAAGTTTTGAATGCTAACTAACAAATTTTATTTTATTTATGAAAATTGAAAGTCTCATCTTCATTTTCACTTATATGTACAGTACATACATATATATAAGATACAGATATATAAAATTAATACAAATATAACAACAATTTTTTTACTTATTTTCATCTAATGGGCGTAAAGGGTACATTAGGAAATAGCGTCTTCATAATATGTTCAACTTTGTTTCTTATTTTCTCGTCAACATACTTTTCTTCTATGGAGCCTTTAAGTTTTTGAGCAATTGATTGCGATGCCATGTTTTCTTGTTCCATATTTTTTTATTGTTTCCTTTATCGAAGAGTCTGTGTGGGTTTTTAGCATTTGAATTTCCTTAGAAAAAGTGGATAAAACTTCCGTTAAAGAAGAATTTATGTGGTTTATAATGCTTGTTTCCTTTAAATTGATTAGATCATCAACATATCCTCTGCAGACAGCCTGGTGTGGAAATCTAGGTTTTTTTCCTATGTTGTTTAAATATCTATGCCCCATATCAAAATCACCCGATGGTAGGATTTTAAATCCGATTGCTTGAGGGCCTACATCATCTAAGCTTTTTTTTTGAAAAGGCTTGGAGCTCCTACCGAACTTGTCAACGTTCATCTTGTATATGCAAGTATTATGGTTTAGATTAATCTTAATATATGATATTTGATTTTTTTAGTTCTTCAATTATAGAATTGATTTCATTCTGATGGTTATTATTACCAGCATTTTTTGATGCTGTTAAAAGTCTAAGTCTATTGACAAGTTCATTAGGATCATTCCAGAACACATATTCCATATTTTTGTTTGTGTATTTCATTTCAGTAGTATTAGAATAAGATCCTCCGGTTTTTTCACTTTCAGCTTTAAGTCCGACAACAAGTTTTTTAATTATTTGAGTATATTTTGTACCTCTGTTACCCTTCATTCGTGAAGAACTGTCATGATTTATTCTATGTGCGTTGGTTTTTTGTAAAATTTTTCCATATTCTTCTAAGTCATTAGCATCATATTTGTGCTTACGTGGATTTTTCTTTAACATCAACTCAATGAGACCAGGAGTTCGACTAAAAGTTTCACCACCAATTATAATATCATTTTCATTCATTTCAAAGTTGCAACTGCCTATTTTAACAGTTTGTGTGTTCACATCAAAATATGGCCATAATTTGTATCACGATTCGATTCTGATAATATTTTTTGGGTGAAAGAAGATGTTTTGTCAGGCTCGTTCATACTTTTTGTTAAGAAAGGCATCCTGTTAGAACCTGTATTATTTGTTGGGGTGCTGAAAATTAGAGAATCGTCTATGCTTTTCAATTCCTGTGTTAGTGGACTTGTTTGTTCATGATCTGTTTCGTTCTTTTCATCAAACGATTTGAATAGAAGTTTACGATTTTTAAGTTTCTCTTGCTGAAAGTTGTCTTTCCTTTCATTCTCAATCAATTTTTTCAACGGCTCAACAATAGGTTTGAATGTGTTTTCCAATTGAGTTTCTCTCATATTTTGACCAGTTTTAAGTTGTAAATATTTATTTTTAAGCACATTTTTAGTTTTCACTAGATCTTTTAACATGTTTTCATCCATTTTTATGATTTATGAAAATATTATTTGCCTTTAACAAGCAAACTGTCTCAAACAGTGGTGTTGTCAGAATGTTTGGATTTTAAATGATAATAGTGTATTTATAGCAATGCAATTTTATTGAAACTATTTTTGTAGCGACCTTTTATAATACTGCTTTCCTTGTCTATAACCAGGAATCCAAAATTATCACCCCAGCAGTGAGAACACAACTCTTTAAATTGATTAAATGTCATATCTGAATTAATATGATCTTTATAAACATGCTTCAAATTCAACTCATCTTGTTTGAAAAGAATGATAAAGTTAGCATTGTCTCTGATCAAATGTTTTGGTATATGAGTATATGACAGACATAAGTAAAAGCTGTCAACCCCGTTATGCCGTCCCATACAAAAATAGTCTCTTATGTTGTTTTGTTTCTGACATGCAACATCATCGAATATGACAACTGAATTACTTTTAGCTTCTGATGGTGCCATTATTTCACAATTGTTTGAAAATTCATTGTATTCCATTCCTTTGATAGATGTTATTAGCGTTTTTAGATATTGATATTTTGGCTGATGTAAAGATTTAGAATAAATATAAATATTTTCAAACTTCAATCCATTAGGGTCAAGAAGAATGCTAAGCATTACATTTGTTTTCCCACAGTTTGAAGGTCCTACGATAATTCCTCGAATACTGTTTGGAAATAAAGATCCATGCTTCTTTTTAGTTTTTACATTGCAATCAAAATTTTTTTAATTTTATAATTTCAAACTGCTTAACGAACCGCATAATGATGACTTTTGAAATAAAACATCTAGTTTTTATATATTTCTAATCATATATGTTTCAACCCTCGACTAAGAAGGTATATTAATTATAATATGATTGAGCACAACACTAAAAAGCAGGAACATAAAAAAAGAAAATCATTTGAAGGAGAAGGTCTTTTAAATAAAGCTATTGACAAACTACCATTCGAACTACATATTCCTTCTTATAATTATTGTGGTCCAGGAACGAAATTGGAAGAACGATTACGTAGAGGAGATAAGGGAATTAATCAATTGGATGAGGCTTGTCGACTACATGATATTGCATATTCTAAAAGTAGTTCTCTCTCAGATCGACACGTTGCCGACAAAGCTCTAACAGAACAGGCTTGGAAAAGATTCAAAGCAAGCGACTCTTCTGTCTCTGAAAAGTTAAGTGGACTTTTAGTCACCAACATGATGAAAGCAAAGACAAAATTTGGTATGGGGAATAAAAAGGCAAGATCTGTCAATAGAAAAACTATCAAAACTAAACCCAAAAAGACTTGCAAAAGAAGTATTTTTAAAAAGGTTATAAGTGAGGCAAGAAATGCTATTAAAAACAATGTCAATTGTTGCGGTACAACCTCTATAGCAAATATTGCTGTTAAGGCCGCAAAAAATATCTTAAAAAATAAGAAAAAACAGGACATTACCACACCGAGAATAATCCCACTTCCAAAGAGTGGTGGTTTTCTCCCACTTCTAGCTCCTATTCTCGCTGGTCTATCAGCTGTGGGTTCTTTGACAGGTGGAACAGCTGGCGTAGTAAAAGCCATCAATGATGTACGAGCTGCTAAAAGGCAATTTGAAGAAAACAAACGTCATAATCAGGCTATGGAATCGGTTGCTATTCAAGGAAATGGATTATTCTTACGTCCATATAAAAATGGTCTTGGCCTTTTTCTTAAAACTCCAAATGCAAAAAACTAATTACCCTGCTACCTAACCACCCCTTAAGCAATTTGGAAATTGATCACTTTGGAAAGAAGAACTTAAAGAATTTTAGAGGAGTTTTCATGCGAGATTCATTACCAAGGACATCATTCGATAAAGAATGTGGTGTTTTAAATTTGGATGATGAAGCTGGGATGGGTGTTCATTGGGTAGCATATATTATAAACAAAAACAAAAATGTTATTAAGTATTTTGATAGTTTTGGAAATTTGAGACCACCAACTGAAGTTATAAGCTACCTTGGTAGTAAAATAAATTATAATTATATCCGAGAACAAGACTTCGATACATTTATATGTGGCCACTTATGTTTAAGATTTTTACTGGAACAATGTAATATTATTTTTTAAAAACTTAATAAGAATTGAATAAAATGACGTAGAAAAATCAAAACTGTATCATTTGTCTTTTAATCGAGATGTCGTTAACACTTACTTTGAGTGAATCAACTCTGAATGCCGAGTATTTCCCACCAATTGTACTGAAGTCTAATTATTATGTATGTGGGCTTATAGATTTTCAAACATATAACTCTATACCAAATGTAGATGAGTTTAATAACTTGTTACATGTGGGTGATAACGTTATAACGTTTCCTATTGGTTCCTATGAGATAGAAGATATTAATAATTTAATACAAACAAAAATTATTGAAATTAATAAAAACAAGAAAAGTGGTTCAAAAAAGAGTGAAATTAAAATAAAGCAAATAACAATACTTTAAAATGTGAAGTAATTAGCTCAGAAGACATTGACTTCTCTAAACCAAATTCTATTGGAGCTATTTTGGGGTTTAGCAAAAAAATTCTTGAGGCAAATTTATATCATGAATCAGATCTTTATGTTGATATTAACAGAGTAAATGCTGTCCGCATTGAATGTAATATCATAGAAGGAACGTATATTAATAACCAAACAGCACACATCTTACATGAATTTGCTGTTAAAGTAAGTCCAGGCTATAAAATCATTGAAGCTCCGAGGAATGTTATTTATTTACCTGTGAACGTCAAGCGGATAACATCACTGTGTTTAAAGTTTGTTGATCAAGACGGAAAAGATATCAATTTCAGAGGAGAAAAAATAACTGCCCGATTACATTTAAAGCCGGAAACATGATTGTATATGAACATATAATAAATTCAATTTCTTATAAAAACAACACACAAAATAATTTGATACTTAATCCATCTTCAAACTCAACTGCGGTAACATCTCTTCTTACTAAAGATAATCGGGACTTTGTATTATCATTAGGATACACATTAAAACATTAAAAACAAAACAAAAAAAAAAGAGAAATATGCTAAACATTTTTCAAGAACCGGAGATTAATGAAAGTATTTCTAAATACGAATATCATGGTGGAGTGCCATAACCCCCGCGGCATTAACCCCCGCGGGGGTTAATTCCCAAATGAATGGGAATTAACACCCGCGGGGGTTAATTCCTTTTTCAACTGGCATTAATCCCCACAAGAAAAAGGAAAAAACCCCCGCGGGTATTAATTCCCATTCAGAAATGGCTTTAACCCCCATTTTTTCTTTTGTTTTAGCTTTGCTGTACAATACTAAACAAATAAAGGAAAAATAAATAATTATAAAGGTATAAAATGCACAACAAAGTTGCGATCTTGTTCCTTGAGTTGAAGTTTAAAATAATGTATTTAAATATTTTTGGAAAATAATTCTTATTTTGTTTTACGCATTTTTAAATGTACTTAAATCTTTAACTTAAACAGAAATAAAGTACATATCTATTCTTTTTAGAAATAGTGAGTTTTCAAAATGGAATTGAGAAAGCTATGACATACCTTCCTATAACAAATAAACAAAAAATACGAGTGACGTGAAATAGTACCAAATTAAATAACACCAAATTTCAAATTTGGCCTTATTTCGTTGTTCAAAACGAAATAAAACCAATTTGGCTTTATTTCGATTTATAAAAAGAAATAAGGCCAAAAAATAAAGGAAACAACGCCAAATATTTTAAAATTCGTAAACTTTAATAAAAAAAATTTAAAGTTCACTTTTTTACATACAAAACACGCAAAAATGGTTGATTTATTGTCTAGAATAGCTACTTTTGTTTTTTTGAATTGATAGCACGGCGGCGTACTAACAGCTTGGTATGTAAGGGGGGGCATGCTGCCCCCTGCAACCCCCCTGCTTGGGATCATTATAGGATTTGGGGTGAGTGCGAGTTTGGGTATATGCAAAGAACACGAATGCGTTGTGATTCTTTCATAACTGTGAGCCATACTTGCTTTTTTTTTGTTGTGAATTTCTTTGATTTTAGTGCTCAAATGCAAGAGTTTTTTGCATATACCCAAACTCGCACCCACCCCAAATCCTATAGTGATCCCAAGCAGGGGGGTTGCAGGGGGGCAGCATGTCCCCCCTTACATACCAAGCTGTTAGTACGCCGCCGTGTTATCAATTCAAAATGATTAAGATACATTTTTTTTATTGTTGAAGTTGTTATTTTATTTTTAAAATTTTTGTTTTATTTTGAAAAATAAATGAAGAAATAATTTTGTTCCTTTATGTTTGTTGTTTTTTTATTAACGTGGGGCTTATTTCCAGTTATAATTGGGCATTAACCCCCACATAAAAAGGGAATTAACCCCCGCGGGGATTAATGCCATTTGAAAAAGGAATTAACCCCCGCGGGGGTTAATTCCCAATTGAATGGGAACTAACCCCCGCGGGGGTTAATGCCGCGGGGGTTATGGCACTCCACCGAATATCATACTTATTCACCGTATCAAAACAATTTTGATCGCAATGACATCATTCAGATTTCTATACAACATCAAAATCTTAATGTTCTTCCTTCAGAAAGTTTTTTGTATGTTGAAGGAACAATTTCAAAAGCAGATGGAAAAGAGATACTCACTACAAAACTTGTAAATAATGCAATGGCTTTTCTCTTTGATGAAATACGATATGAACTGAATGGCAAAGAAATTGACTGTAATCGAAATGTTGGAATAACATCAACGATTAAAAATTATTTATCTTTATCCAAAAATGAAAGTGATATGCTACTGAATGCATCTTGGTCCCCCGACTCAGCTATTAATTTGAAACCACTACATTTTAATTATTGTATTCCACTGAACAGACTTTTGGGGTTCGCCGAAGATTATAAAAAAATTATCCCAAATGCCCGACATGATCTAATTATTACACGGGCTAGAATTGATGAAAATGCACTTATATCCCCAACAGATGAAAATGTTCAAATAAAACTTCACAAGGTTCAATGGAAAATACCGCATGTGACTTTATCAGATGCTATGAAATTAACTCTATACAAATCTATAAATAAAAATAGTCTTATGAAAATTGCTTTTCGAAACTGGGATCTTTATGAATACCCCACGCTATCAACTTCTACCCATCATATCTGGAACGTGAAGACAACAACACAAATAGAGAAACCTCGTTACATTATCCTTGCTCTACAAACTGAAAAAAATAAAAAATTATCTGCTAACCCTACATTTTTTGATCATTGTGATCTAACAGACTTAAAAGTTTATCTAAACTCCGATGTCTACCCGCATGAAGACCTAAATATATCTTTTGAAAGAAACAGATATAGTTTGTTGTACAGAATGTATACCGATTTTAAGAAAACATACTATAATAAATCTAACACCGAACCATTACTTTCCTGGGAGCTATTTAAATCGCGTTCCCCAATTTTTGTTATAGACTGCAGACATCAAAACGAAACCTTAAAAACAGGACCTGTCGACATACGCTTGGAGATGAGAACATCGAAAAATATACCAGCAAACACATCAGCTTACTGTCTTATGCTCCATGATCGTATCATTGAATATAATCCACTTGATCAAGTAGTCAATAGAATTGTTTGAATTCAGAAATGAAAAATGTAAACATGTTTAAATAAAATAAATAAATTGAAACAGTATTTTGTTTGTTTTTCTTTATACGTTAATTCAGGTTCTCATTGGGGCTGCTTCCGTTGCGCTAGTTGTTTTGATATTTTTTTTGTTATTGATCTATCGAGCTTCGAAAATTTTTATGAAATAAAAACAACATAAATTTTTTTTGATTAGTTAATTTTTTCAGCACAAGTTTTTAATACATTTTTACATTTTATTATAATTTTTACAATGTTTGACATAATTAGTTTGTTTGTTTTTCTATATATTTTTAAGCAGGCTTGTATCGTTGTCTTTTAAATCCATATGGTAGCGAACTATGGTCTTCAAGAAAACGACGTTTTTCAGATTTAACGCTGTAGGTTTTTATTTCTGGAATGGTTATCACCTTCGTTCGTCGAATGTTTTCTGATTTTATTAAAATTTTTTCACTGCCTGAAGAAGATGAATTTAGTACAGATTCTTTAATTGAGTCAAAATTAATTTGTTGAGATGCTGCATAATTAAGAAAAATCCCTTTCACTTTGCAGACAACGTATTCCATATTGTCTTTTGCACTAAACACTTTATACGAATAATTCTTAGGTCCTCCACTAACGAATTCTGTGATATAGCTTCCAACTCCATAAGTTTCCAATTCGTCTGTCATATCACCGATGAATTGTCCAGTAGGAGGTTCGAATTCTCCTTCACGACTTATGTAAATAACCGAATCAGTATCGTAATACAAAACTCTTTCTCCTAAGCTCTCCAGGTAGTTATAAAGTTTAAGCCGAGCTAAAGTTGTTGTGTAAGCAGCAACACAGACATTTACTGTGGATAAAGAGTCGATAGCTTCTTCTTTCATCTCGAAGTTAACGACGACGTTTTCTTCATTTACAGGAAGAATGTGAAGCACTTCAATAGATGGATGTGTTAGCAAATGAAAGAAAGTTGAAGGGTTGTTCACAACGATAGTTTGAAGTTGATTTTCGCGTTGTCCAAACTTTCCCCAAAACGAATTTAGTATCAGTTTTGCAAGTGATCTCTTTCCTGGATTATTACATATCTCTGAAAATTCCAGCTGAATATTTTCTTTTTGAAGAAAATCAGAAACATATTTTTCCTTTTTTTGCTGAGACACTCACTTGGCCAGCCAGATGCTTCTTGTTTTATTTTTAGAAACTTATTCATCATAGATGTGAACAGCCCATCATCTAAATTTTTATCCGGGTTATACTGGACTACATTATATTCCCATATTTCAAATATATTGAGTATGATGTATCCTTTTTCCACTGCTTTATTAACCTCGTCAATTACCCAAGTCCCTACCAATGCTCTTTGCTCATCAGTATGAGCACACAATTGTTCATTGTTTTTCATCACTGCAACTTCTACACAATGAAAACATGAGCTTGTCATTTTGTTTCATTGGTAATACCGGATGCAACAGGTTTTCTGGAGGTAAAATTTTACATTTTACGAGCCCATTCATTCCTTCCAAATTCGACGTAGTTGAGCAGGCTGCATCACCAGTGATGTGGATCTTAGGATGTCCAGTGGGGAATTTTCCATTCTTACACACCCACGGGTAAAGAGAGCATATATCAATGTACTTTATCTTTTCCCCTTTTTTGCATTTATAGAAATCGACGACATTTCCGGTTCGACCGCCATAAAAAGCATCGCGAGGATTTAGAGGGGAACTTTGAATAAGTTGGTGGGAGTTTAAGAAATCTCTGTCTTCTTTTTTAAACGACTTGAGATTCTTCCGAAACACACAAGACCACATTTCAATTACCTCGTAACCGAAATCCCTCAGTCTTTCTGTCCTCGCTTTTGTTGTCTCATACCTTCGGTTCAACGTGTCATTCTCGTTTTCGTGCAGAGGATCATCCCGTCTATGCTTCAAGCAGAGAGGGTGGCCATGGTAATAGCATCCGTGGTACTCAAAAATTTGGTTGGTTTCTTGACAAAAACCATCAACTTTTACACCGTGTATAACTACCTCTTTGCCTCTATACGAATGTTGGATAGTTATGTTCCTTTGCTGTTCTTCCCAAATCATCCACTTGATAGCTTCTGTTGACTGGTTGTCAATGCATCTGTATCCTTTTTTAGGTATTAACCCGATGGTGTTTGGCTTAAGAAAGTTACGTCTATATAAAAGATTGCAAGCTGAAGCAATCGTTACCGATTCTAAAAATGGTTCAACGTTACATTGGGTAAGAAATAATTTTCTAAATTGCAAGCAGGCCCCCGTCAAAATTTTGACATCACTCTTGCAGTATTCTATAAGTTCTTGCTTCATTTCAAAAGTATCATTTTGATTTTCTGAATGCCATTTTAAGAAAGTATTACGCTCTTCCGACCTCATAGAATTAGCATTGTAATATTCTATTGCTGGCAATGTTCCTTTGTATTCTTCATTTTCAATAGTGTTGAAGAGGTATGGAAAGTAACCTTTCTTTAAAACAGGTGGCAAGTCGAATGCCTTTGGGAGCTTTGATAAGGCCATAGGAAAGTAGTTTATTGAGTCGATAAATTTTACATTTCCTATTAACATCAATATTATCTTTGTTCCTCGCATAATCAATTCAGGGCTTAGTACTGTTTTCTCTAAGACATGGTTTCAAATGAACTGATGGTCATAGGCTTGACCATTGTGGGCAATCACAACCACATTTGTAAATTTTTTTCGAATTTCAAGTATATATTGAACAAATTTAGGTACAACGTCTTCTCCTTGTAGAACGTTCAATGACAATTTACAATATTTACAGAAATGCAAATCAGGATGCTCCACGCAATGACTACATTTGTTTTGAAAGACGCATAAATTTGGTTCATGTTTTGTTATAAAAGCTTTGTTTGTTGTTGTTGCTTCATCTCCGTCATTCCAAATTTTTTCTCCAATTACTTTTTCTTGGCGACTTTCTAGATCATAAAATACATACAAGACATTTTTCAAATCAGGTTTTCTCGTATTAGGTATAATAAAACACTTATGGTCTTCAGGAACATGTACTTTACAGTTCTTGCAAAAGAACTCTCCACAAATATGTTGTCGACTTCCTCCATAGGATTTTAAACAACCAAGACATCTTTTTATTTGCTCACAGATAGACTGTTTTCCTGACGAGCCGCTCGTTTTGTGGTTGTCATAGCATCCTGTTCCTTTAAAATTTCGATTACAGTCGGGCATAAAATTTGTTTCTGAGTTTCCTTACATATTGGAGAACTCTGACATTGCGAACAAAATGCAAGACATCCATAATGTTTACTCTTTGTATTGTAAGGTACATGGCAAATTTCACAGTAGAAAGAACAGCAAAATGCGGCAGTTAAGGATTTAATGACATTAAAATGATTATTATAATATAATAAATATATTTTTTTATTGTTTCTGTCATTTGAAACTCCTTCGTAAATTAATTTACGGCCTTTTGTTCTGTGCTCGTAAACAGTAATTTTATAGTTTCTTAAATGAGTTTGAAATAATTTCAACTCATCAATTCCACAACCTCCTGGTGGTATTTGGATTCCAGTATCGTTCAGAAGTTTCAGCGCTCTCTCAGTTTGGATATTGCCTATATCTTTTCGTATACTATCAAAATTGTATTCCTTGTCCGTGTATGCCTTTGCTACCACCAGAGCTCGAGGCAAGCATAATTTATCTGTGTTTTTTACACAAATAATTCCTCTGCGATTGGCACATTCTTCGTTAAACGAATTGAACATGGAGGTAGGTTTTCTTCCTTCTCCAGCTGGCATTTCAACTGATGTTATGGATAAAGTAAAATCATCAGTGCTTAGGCCATCAGAATTACTCTGGAATATTTTGGAAATCACCTCCCAAACATCATCCATGCTGAGCTCTGAACAGGTTTTGTAATTAATCCATCCACTACCTCGCTCATGAGAAAAACTTTTTCCCGAAAATGTTATCCCCACCTTGTCGGATTCCTTTAGACCTTCCACGGCAAATCGTACCATGTCTTCAATGGTTCATGAAGTTCATGAAGTTGGTTCTTCATGCCTTGGAATAGGGTTGATTTTAAAATCTATTTTCCGGCCATTTAAGTTGAACCGTTTAATTTTTGTGTTAATATCTGCCAAAACTTGAATTCGCTGAAATTAAAAATAACAACACAGGAAAAAATTAATTTTTTTTTAAATTTTTATTTTATTTAAAATAGTGTTTTTGTGAATTAATTAATTCATTTTGTGTATTTAGGAAGAGTGTAGGCAAAATATGTTCTACCTCTTCAATTAAAATTTCATTTTTTTGCTTCCTCCCTCTTCGGAGCTTCTGTTGGTGTTGTTGCTGTTCTTGTTGATGTTGCTGTTGTTCATGTTGCTGCTGTTCATGTTGCTGCTGTTGATGTTGTCCTTGTATTCCTTGTAGATGTTGTTGTTCCTGCTGTTTGTGTTGCTCCTGCTGTTGGTGTTGCTGTTGTTGTTGATGCAACTGATGTTGATAAGTTTGTTGCACCTGTGCTGGTTGCTCCTTCTCGTGGAAATCGATCACAAAGGAGCGATCGAAAGGCTCCACGACTTCCAGACAGAGCGTGTGTAGCTCCTTGATGTCCTCCTCTTCCATTTGGGCATTACACCTTTTTGGTAGGAATACCTAAAAATAAAAGTTTATTATAATTTTTTAAAGAAAATAGTAAGAACAATTTAAGCATACCACATATTCGTCTAACTCGACCAAAATTTGTTGGCCAAACTTGGTTGCTATCCTTTTGGCAGAAGTAATGGGAAACTTCCTCTTCTGAACCAATTTAGATAGAGAGAGAAGTGGTTTCCTGGTTGAACTTGTCGGCTCCTCCTTGCGTACACTGACTGCAGATTTCATTTTTTTAAAAAAGTTTGACATATTGAATGTGCGTTTTCACTAAAGAACTAAAACTGAATCAAAAACTCAGGCAACTATTGCTTTTATAGTATGGACTGACCAATATTTTGGTCATTTCCCCTAATATGAAACTTAAAAAAATCGAAGAATTACCACTCCTGGCACTCAGTGCATTTATTTGACCTGACTTTTCCCCTCAAACAAATATAGCATTCCACTACCAATTTAGTATTCAGAATCCTCTGTTGATTTATCCGTAGATATCAATATTTGATTATTTTGTTCATCAATACAATACCTATCAAATAGGAGGCAACGAAAGTGTACGACGTCGATCCTTTGCAGTCATAAATTAGTTCGAAAATTAGGTTTTATGACTCGCATCGTCAACAATAAAATTTACTAGAAACCACTTTCAATCGTCATCATAATTTGCCCCTTTTTTTACAAACAATCAAACATACCTTTACCTGTAACTTGACCCTTTCCGCTTTCCTTTTTTAAAACAATCTAATATGCTTTAACAGTTTTATATTCAGAATCATCTGTTTATTTATTCATCAACCGTGTGTCGCATAGATCTCTTACAAACAACCATAAACAACATTTTACATTAAGTTTTGTGACTTGCTAATAAAATCATATATTTATACAAGACACGTTCCCATCTCTTTCATTGGCTTTTTTTAAATTTTCAAAATTTTCAAATTTTCAACCGTTTAACGATCGGTTGGTCTAATAGGCAGAGTCATAAACAACATCGCACCATATCTTCCTATTGAAAAATTAACACTCCTGACACTCAGTAAATTTATTTGACCTGCCTTTCCCCCTCAAACAAATATAGCATTCCACTACCAATTTAGTATTCAGAATCCTCTGTTGATTTATCCGTAGATATCAATATTTGATTATTTTGTTCATCAATACAATACAATACCTATCAAATAGGAGGCGACGTCGATCCTTTGCAGTCATAAATTATTTCGTTAATTAGGTCTCGTGACTCACATTGTCAACAATAAAATTTACTAGAAACCACTTTCAATCGTCATCATAATTTGCCCCTTTTTTACAAACAATCAAACATTCCTTTACCTGTATCTTGACCCTTTCCATTTTCCTTTTTTAAACAAATCTAACATAGCAGTTTTATATTCAGAATCCTCTGTTGGTTTATCCGTCAATAAGAATATTCTTATTTAGGTACATCAATGCAATACCTATCAAAAGACGACACCGTGTGTCGCATCGTTACAAACAACCATAAACAACATCGTACATTGGGTTTTGTGACTTACATATAAAATCATTTATTTATACAAGACACGATTCCATCTCTTACATTGACCTTTTTTCAAATTTCAAATATTCAAATTCTCAACTGTGTAACGCTCGCTCCACTACTGCACCTATTCATTTATTTATACAAGACACGATCCCATCTCTTACATTGACCTTTTTTCAAATTTCAAATATTCAAATTCTCAACTTTGTAACGGTCGCTCCACTAGTGCACCTATTCCTACTCAAATACATGTTTGTATTTACTGATTCTCACTGAATCTCCAACTTTGAATTTAGGAGTTAAACGAATTTTAATATATTGATATACAGAAGAGAGTAGATGTTTTTCGTTTGCAGTATTTACTTCGGAAGGTTTCATTTTTATAGTTCGATGTTTTGAATTGTTATAAGTTTTAGTTAGTGTTGACAGCATATCGGTCCATTTGTACGATCCGTTTATACTGAATTCTTTCCACATAAGGTTTTTCAGTGTTCGATTAAATCGTTCTACAATTGATGCCTTCAATTGAGTAAATGTCGAATAATGATTAATTTTATATTTTCGCATTAAATTTTGAAAAGATTTGTTGAAAAATTCTTTGCCGTCATCTGTTTGAAGATTCTTCGGAATGCGACCTTTATTGAATATGTTTTGCATTGCTGATGTTACTTCTGTTGCTGTTTTATTTTTTATCGGATAAGCCCATGCAAATTTTGAGAATGTGTCAATAACTGTAGGCAGATATCGATAATTATTGTTCTCATCCGAGTACGGACCCATTTCAACAAGGTCAGCTTTCCATAAATCATCAATACCCTTGATGGTAACTCGTCTTTTAGGGAAACTCTTACGTGAAGCTTTATGTAGTTCCTCAGCAACATCTCTTTTACTCATATTAATATCAAATGATAAAGAAAACAATGTGTTTGGTGTTTATGTATAACAAGAAAAACTTTATTTTTTTTTAAGGAAAGTGTGTACATTTATGTTTATATTATTATTTAAGTCTCTTATAAAGTAACAATAATTTGTTTGCTCTTATTAATTTACGTTCAAGAAAAAAGCATGCGCATGTATCTGGTCCACAGGTGCAAGCATCTGTTGACCATGAACAATTCGTATAATGACATCCATATTTAGAGTTAACGTGTGAGACATTTACGTATTGTTTAATATAATTTATAAGATTTATAAGCTCCGCATAGTGCTCTTCAAGAATTATTTCTTTATGTTCATTAAGAACTTTTGAAATATCTTCGATTATGAATCTAAAATTTATGTTGGACAAGATAGACACTATTGTGAGAATGGTTCTCAATCGACTGAATGAAATTTAAGAAAAAATAATATAAATAAGTTAAAGGAATATACATACATATATATATATTATATATATAATACTTTATTCAAATAATAATTTATTCAAAAGGTAAACATTTTGAAGAGCACAATTTACTTCGTGATTTTCGCATTTAATTTGACAAGTATAGTATTGTCTGAGTTGTTTCAAGTTAGGGCAACTGTAAATATCTTCAATATTGATGATTTCAACATTTTGATTATGAAGTATTTGTCTAAGCCAATTAGCTTTTTGTAATCCCTTAACGTACACTTTTCCACCTTGAACCCTGTTGAAAAGAAATTTATTAACCTCAGAGAAATGAGTAAATCCGCCATCCCATGTTAATCCATGAAAGTTCCTTAATAACCAATGAGCTTGTCTTCGTAGTGAAAAAGACATTTTATTTTTACGAAATGGTGGAGTGACGACGAAATGATGATGGTGTCGATTATCATAAATTGCAATTTCTTTTAAAATGAAATTTTGACTTAAATTTCCAAAACCTTGAAAATCAATTATAAAATATGTATCCATGATAATTGTTTGTCTATCTCTTTCAAGTTTGATTTGTAAACTGATTCTTGAATAGCATTCAATTTGTTTATGTAAGTTTTTGAACTTCTCCACTCATAGGATTATACTCAATTATTCGATCGTGTAGAATTAGACAATATAGACTTGTTAAAGGTGGAATTGTAGCGGATGTTTTTAGTTCAATTTTAATATCTATAGGTCCTGATTTAATCACTTCATTTTGACGTGAGCAATCAATTACCATTATAGGAGCAATATTTTTAAAATCTTGTCGTGATAGGAGCGGCTGAGCTTGTTTACCATAGTATGATTCTTGAAATTTACAATACATTTCATAGACGACAGCATATCGACCTTGTTCGTATTTAAGATTTAAATCTTCACGAGGATAAAATTCGGAGTTTAAATGGATCCTTACATTCGTTACATCACAATGATCAAATTTACTCGCATCTTTATTACGCCGATTTTTTCTATCGGTTTGTAGAGCAAGAATCACATATCTTGGTTTTTCAAGTTGGGTAGAAGTTTTTACTGTCCATACAAGATCAGTGGTTGCTGGTAATGTTGGATATTCATAGAGATCCCAGTTTCTAAAGTACATTTGAATAGGTTTTGATTGGATTTGTTTCAGTAGTGAAAGTTTATCTGAATCGGCCAATGTAATGTGCGGAACTCTCCATTGTATTTTAAGAATTGACAATTGTAATTCTTCGTTTTCTTTTGAATTAGATAAATAAATATTCTCATTGGTCCGATATCGAATCAGAATTAGTTCATGCTTTGCGTTTGTTATGATTTTTTTATAGTCTTCAGCGAAACCCATTAGTGATTTCAAAGGTACACAAAAATTGAAAATACCCGAGGCTGGGGTGTCAATATTTCCTTCCACGAAGCGTTTTCTAATCGTTTACTTTCATTAGTGGTTAAAGATATATAATTTTTCAATGTTGATGTGATGCCAACGTTTTTATTGTTTTCAATTTCTATTCCATTGAGTTCATAATGTATTTCTTCAAATAAATATGCCATGGCATTGTTTGTCAATGAAGTTGTAGTAGATAATGTCATGTCAGGTTTCTTGAGTTCACCTTCAATGTAGATATAACTTTCGCTAGGCAGTATACACAAATCTTGGTTCTGTATTGCAATGTGTATTTCATCACTCGGATTAAATGACTGAACAAATGGCGAAAAAGTATGGTACTCTAATTTTGTTATACTATTGTCATGGACAGGTCCATGAGAAATATTTAATATATCGTTCATTTTTTTTTTTAATTTATTTTTTTAATATAAAACCTAGGCTTTGAAGAAAAGTTTTATTTGCAGCTGTTAAAGGTGGTCTTATTGGTTTTGTTGTCGAATCAGAACTAACTGGGAAGTCATTTTTGATGTATGTCTTATAATAATCATTATTATATATCAACATTATAATTATCTTGGAATCAGGTGCAGACGCACTGTTATACGTTCTCCTCTAAAATTAATTATGTCTCCGTCTTGGTCTACAAGACGTTAGGTTGAGGTTAGGATTTTCATGCATTAGTATTTGACAGATCACGCGGGATTTCAGACATGGTGTCAAAGAGAAAGATGCTCAGTATGCTTTGACATTTCATCATGAATAGACTTACTAACGAGCAACGCTTGCAAATCATTGAATTTTATTACCAAAATCAGTGTTCGGTTCGAAATGTGTTTCGCGCTTTACGCAAATTTTATGCGTTTTCTTTTAAAAAAAAGTTCTCAAGCTCTTAAAAAATCACCCATTATATTAAACAATGTCCTCTTTTCAATGGAGGACAATAAATACATAATGGGTGATTTTTTAAGAGCTTGAGAACTTTTTTAAAAAAAAAACGCATAAAATTTGCGTAAAGCGCGAAACACATTTCGAACCGAACACTGATTTTGGTAATAAAATTCAATGATTTGCAAGCGTTGCTCGTTAGTAAGTCTATTCATGATGAAATGTCAAAGCATACTGAGCATCTTTCTCTTTGACACCATGTCTGAAATCCCGTGTGATCTGTCAAATACTAATGCATGAAAATCCTAACCTCAAAAAAATCACCCGATACTAGAGTATAATAAACGCCCGAAGATGGATGAATAATATCCGAAACGCGTCGCGTTATAAAACAAAATTTAAAGTTGTGAAATTTATTGTTTCTTTCAAAATAAAATATAAACCAAATTATAAATATAAAATTAAAATTCAATTGTTCGTCTTTATTTTTATTTTTATTTTTCGTTTTTATTTTCGTTTTTATATATATTTAAACATAAGTGTCCACAGTATGAACCATAATTTTGATACCGAGTGTAATTGAAACGAATTTGTCTACCTAAATAGTTAATTAATTCTCTGGGAGGTTGCAAATTGCCAAAACTATCAAAATATTCAACATGTTTTCCTTTTTTGTAATACGCTACCCAATGAGTCCCATTTCCATTTTCTGAATCTAGATTTACAATCCCACACTCATTTTTAAAAGGTTTTGTCTTTGGTAAATTATCTCGCATGAAGACTCCTCGAAAATGAGGTATGTATTTGTTTGCAAAATTTT
Organism: Eupeodes latifasciatus; assembly: GCA_920104205.1. Lineage (NCBI taxonomy): Eukaryota > Metazoa > Arthropoda > Insecta > Diptera > Syrphidae > Eupeodes > Eupeodes latifasciatus. The sequence continues at coordinate 234,640,740 of OV049924.1, forward strand.
GTATGTCAATTTCATTCAATGCACTATTGGGTAGCGTTCCTAGAAGTTTTTTGTTTGTGGATTTAAATACAATCCAAGACCTTTTCTATACGGTTTCAGATGCAGTCCATGACCAAGAGCAATTGATTCCATTTTGAGATTATGTCGTTTTTTCTCATCGATGTCCTTTCTAGCGTTGCTTACATCATTGACAGCTTTGATAACCCCAGCAGCACCTCCCGTCAAAGCACCTAGAGCAGAGAGTCCGGCAAATAATGGCACAAGAAATGGAATAGCCTCGCCAATTTTTGGTACTGGAATAACTCTGGGAGTTTTTATATTTCCTTTGTTCTCTTTAACGGTTTTTATTGCAGACTTTTAGGCAATTTTACTCGCCTTTTCTAGATTGAAAGGTTTCTTTCGTTTCAGGTTTGTTCCACTAAGTTTCCTTAATTTATTTAATGTAATGTGTTTTATTTTACTAGCTGTTGTTTTTTTTGCTTTGTCATTTTATTCTCCCTCTTATAAGTGCTTAATTTAGAAGCTGAACAACCCATTCCAAATTTTACTTTTGCTTTCATAAGATTAGCAACTAGGAGTGCATTCGCTCGTTCAGATAAACTAGCGTCCTTTGATTTGACACGTTGCCAAGCTTTTTCAGTTAAAATTCTATCAGCTATGTGACGATCGGCTGTATTTTTATGTTTGGAATATGAAATGTCATGCTCTTTACATGCCTGATCTAGAAAATTAATCCCTGAATCTCCTCGAACTAATCGTTCTTGGAGTCTTGTTCCAGGTCCACCATACTGATAACCGGGCAAATGTAATTCAAACGGAAGTTTATTTATTAGAGAATTAATTAAACCTTCACCTCTCGCGACTTTTTGTTTACTAATCAATTTTTTTGAATAGTCAATCATTTTTATATGATCATCTTTATTGTGGAAAGGCAAAAAACGAAATGTTGTTCAAATTAATAAAAAATTGTTTTAGTATATGTCATCATACGGTTCGTAACACAACAATGCAAATTACCAGTGCGAAACCTAGAAGTGACGACGAATCTTAAAGTACATAAAAAACATGGTCAGCCTTTTCCAAAAAGTATAAGAGGACTGATTACGGGTCCATCTAATTGTGGAAAAACAAATGCTATGTTGAGTTTACTACTACATCCAAATGGATTAAAATTTTAAAACATATATATTTACTCAAAATCTTTACACCAAACAAAATATGAGTTCTTAAAACAAGTAATTAAACCTATAAAAAAATGGGTTTCTTTACATTTTCTAATAATAGTGACGTTATTCTACCGAAAGAGGCTAAACGGAATTCAGTATTTATTTTTGATGATATTGCTTGTGAAAAACAAGACACAATACGAAACTATTTTAAAATGGGTCGTCATTATCAATTAGATAGTTTCTACTTGTGTCAAACCTATACAAAAATACCAAAACACTTAATTCGGGACAATGCAAATTTTTTGATCATTTTCAAACAGGACGGTATGAATTTAAAACACATTTACAATGACCATGTTAATTCCGACATGACATTTAAAACATTTCAAAATGTATGTGCAGACTGTTGGAAACCGATTATGGATTTTTTGTAATCGATAAAGAAAGTCCACTGAATAATGGTCGCTATAGAAAAGGTTTTGACTGTTTTCTCAAGTTATAAAAAGCAGGTACATTTGAATTCTAAAGCCAATTGCCCAGTAATGGTTGATAAATACAGTTGCGAGCAGTATAGTGAAGAAGTATTTTCTTTTAATAACAGTTCGGTTCAGTTTTGAATGTTGGCTTTTTGCGGTTAAGACTAGTAATTTACAGTTCAGTTCGGTTTAATGCGGTTAAGACCAGTAATTTTCAGTTGAGTTCACTTTTGATTTTCGGTTTTAAGCGGTTCAGACCAGTAATTTGCAGTTGAGTTCAGTTTTGATTTTCGGTTTTATGCGGTTCAGACCCGTAATTTGCAGGTCAGTTCGGTTTTGATTCTCGGTTTTGTACGGTAAAGACCAGTTATTTACAGTTCAGTGTAGCAGTTCTAACTGTACAAATCGCAGTTGCGTTTCTTCATTTAAGACCAGTTATCTTAATAATAAAATAAAATCTTAAACCCAATACATATTTTCGTTTGAATTTATGCACCATCATCATCATATACAGGAAAAATAAAATTTCCAACAATATGATGAACGTAGATGTAAAATTAACCAAAGAACTTATTAAAACAACGGATGACCTTCGAAGAAAATTCAAAACCCTGAAATATAAGAGGGGAGCTTATGAATCTCAGTTAGAAGAAGCTTTTAAACCAATCACTGTTCCTCTTAATGAGCTGGTTAAGCAATCATCAGCTAACGTTGAACGAAACAAGGAAAAAGAAGAAGAAGAAGTTAAGGACAATGACTATTACGAAACTCCTTTAAAGAAAACAAAAACGATGAAATACATTAATGATGAATTTGCAACTTTGAAGAATTCAATTGATAATAATAACCTTATAAATAGTACGCCTAAGAGACCAAAAGAAGAAAAAGCAACAAAACAAATTAGGCGACGTCTTTTCGCAGAACATTTGTCAGCTGAACTGTTCGATAAAACACCTAAAAAGGATATAGATTTGTTCAAAAATAATAATTCAAATAGTATTGATAGAGCATACGGTATACATTCCAAAGATGGAAAATTGTTTATCGGTGATGGAGAGTTCAGCATTCATGGACAAAATATAAACATAAAAAATAAAACCTTTAAGGGAACAAAAGGTCTTTATGAACTGATATTCAAGAAACACCCACAGGAATCCTTTTACAATAATGAAGATTTGAAAAATTACGAAACGATTTTAAACGATACAAATGCATACAGGAAAGAATTTGATTCACAAAAACAAGTGAAAGGCAATCGAGGGTACAAATACACAAAAATTATACGACCAATGATAGAAAAGACTTCATTTTCACCTACGTATTCAAATACATTACCAGTAGGTAACGGATTGATGCAATTAACAAACAAGAAAAAAGATTATATATTTTGGGATAACCCAAATGAACTTGTAGATCGAATGAGACTTCTTCTTGGATCACATCAAGCTGGGCATAATAATCACTCTAACGAAATTATTTCTATTATTGAAGAGTTAAAAGAGGCTAACATTATCAAATAAATATCAAATGCCTATTGACAAATTCGGTCGTTTTCCACATAGAGCACCAATAAGGGGCCCACGTGAAGAGAGAGGCATACCAGGACCACCTGGTGATGGTTTTCTCAAAACTGAAAATGGTGACTTTAATATAAACTGGAAACAATAAAAAAACATAATCGAACCTCAAGAAGATAGTGATGCTGCTACTAAAAACTATGTTGACACAAAAGTGCAGCAAATTAAAACAATTTTTGAAAGTGAAATGGACAATTTCAAAACTAATAAATTTCTATATGAAACAATAGTGGAAGAAGAAGGAGAAAAATGAGGAAAAGAAACAAATAAATTATCAAACAAATTTTTTTTTTATTATTATTAAAAAACCTTATAAGTATGTATTATGTTTAAACAATTTTTTTTTTGTCGTTTTTTTTTTTTCCTTAACATTTTATTTTTATACAATAATTAAAAATCAATAAAGTTATAAAAATTATCAAACATTTCTGGTTCTTTTAAATCCGTAAGGCAGGGAACTATGATCAATGAAGAATTGTCTTTTTTCTGCTTTCGCTGTATATGTTTTAACTTCTTCAACAGAAACTACCTGATGTTCTGTGGTTCTTCTAATATTATTCGACTTAACATTAATACTTTCGGCGTCATCTTCGGGGGATCGTAAAACTGCTTGTTTTATTGACTCGAAATTAATTTGTTTACTTGATTCGTAGTTTAAGGAAAAGCCTTTTACCTTACACACGATATGTTCTTTGTTGTCTTTTATACCGAAAAATTATTCATACAAGGTGTCTACCTTATTAAGCCGAACACCATTGGTTTAATACCTAAACGGGGATATAGGTAAGTAACACGTGCTTTGTATAATATATTAGTTTTTGAAAACTGTAATTTTTTTTCGTAGATACGCCGATAATCAATCTGTGGAGGCCATTAAATGGCTGATTTTGGAGGAGAGGAAAAGGAATATCACCATTAAACATGCTGCCAATGGACGAGAAGTAAGGATTCTAGGCGTTAAAGTTGATGGGTACTGCGAAGACACCAGGCAAGTTTTCGAATTTCACGGCTGCTATTTTCATGGGCACCCTATCTGTCTAAAACACAAGCGAGATGATCCCCTCTCGGAAGAAAAACATGACACCTTAAATCGCAGGTATGAGAGAACATTGGCTAAGACTGAGCGTCTAAGATCAAAAAACTATGAAGTTATTGAGAAATGGAGCTGCGAATTTCAATACCAACTCAGTTTTCTTAATAATGAAGTTTTGAGTTTCTTACATAATCATCCACTTATCCAAAATTCTCCACTAAACCCTCGAGATGCCTTTTACGGTGGTCGAACGGAAAATACTTTTAACTATTACAAATGCAAGGAAGGGGAGAAAATCAAATACATTGATGTTTGTTCCCTATATCCCTGGGTCTGTAAATATGGGAAATTTCCGGTGGGCCACCCAAAAGTTCACGTCACCTTTGAAAATATTTGCCCTGCTAACAAACTAGAAGGTATAAATGGACTTATCAAGTGCAAAATTCTTCCCCCAGAAAACTTGTATCATCCTGTTTTACCGCAGAAACAAAACAACAAATTGATGTTCTCGTTATGCAGAACTTGTAGTTACGAGAAGTCAAAAGAAAGAAACTGCTCCCATTCTGATGATCAGAGAGCACTTCTTGGAACCTGGGTAATTGACGAGGTCATTAAAGCAATTGAAATGGGGTATAAATTACTCGCAATTTTTGAAATCTGGGAATATGATGTAGTCCAATATAATCAAATCAATGGTTCTGATGGACTATTTACTGCAATGATGAACACTTACCTTAAGCTAAAGCAAGAATCCTCGGGATGGCCGAGTACATTATTGACTGACGAAGATAAAAAGAAATATTTAGCTGATTTTCTAGAAAAGGAAAATATTGAATTAGAACATTCTCAAATAACAAATAATCCCGGAGAAAGGTCGATTGCTAAGCTGATTTTGAATTCCTTTTGGGGTAAATTTGGCCAACGTGAAAATCAACCTTCTGATCTGTTTGATTTGTTGACACATCCTTCCGTAGAAGTGCTGCATATTCTCCCTATCAATGAAGAAAACATTGTCGTTAATTTCGAAATGAAGGAAGAAGCATCTGAAACTCTGACAACTGTGAATGTGTCCATCGCTGCCTATACAACAACTCAGGCTCGCCTGAAACTGTATAGTTACCTAGAAAAACTACAGCAAAGAGTTTTGTACTACGATACAGATTCAGTCATTTATGTTTCACGTGAAGGAGAATTTGAATAATTTTTCGGGCCTCCACTAACAAACTCCGTTATATATGTAGCTTCCTTCCCCATAGCTACTCAACTCATCAGTCATATCACCAATAAAATCTCCTGTTGGTGGTTCAAATTCTCCTTCACGTGAAACATAAATGACTGAATCTGTATCGTAGTACAAAACTCTTTGCTGTAGTTTTTCTAGGTAACTATACAGTTTCAGGCGAGCCTGAGTTGTTGTATAGGCAGCGATGGACACATTCACAGTTGTCAGAGTTTCAGATGCTTCTTCCTTTATTTCGAAATTAACGACAATGTTTTCTTCATTGATAGGGAGAATATGCAGCACTTCTACGGAAGGATGTGTCAACAAATCAAACAGATCAGAAGGTTGATTTTCACGTTGGCCAAATTTACCCCAAACGGAATTCAAAATCAGCTTAGCAATCGACCTTTCTCCGGGATTATTTGTTATTTGAGAATGTTCTAATTCAATATTTTCCTTTTCTAGAAAATCAGCTAAATATTTCTTTTTATCTTCGTCATTCAATAATGTACTCGGCCATCCCGAGGATTCTTGCTTTAGCTTAAGGTAAGTGTTCATCATTGCAGTAAATAGTCCATCAGAACCATTGATTTGATTATATTGGACTACATCATATTCCCAGATTTCAAAAATTGCGAGTAACTTATACCCCATTTCAATTGCTTTAATGACCTCGTCAATTACCCAGGTTCCAAGAAGTGCTCTCTGATCATCAGAATGGGAGCAGTTTCTTTCTTTTGACTTCTCGTAACTACAAGTTCTGCATAACGAGAACATCAATTTGTTGTTTTGTTTCTGCGGTAAAACAGGATGATACAAGTTTTCTGGAGGAAGAATTTTGCACTTGATAAGTCCATTTATACCTTCTAGTTTGTTAGCAGGGCAAATATTTTCAAAGGTGACGTGAACTTTTGGGTGGCCCACCGGAAATTTCCCATATTTACAGACCCAGGGATATAGGGAACAAACATCAATGTATTTGATTTTCTCCCCTTCCTTACATTTGTAATAGTTAAAAGTATTTTCCGTTCGACCACCGTAAAAGGCATCTCGAGGGTTTAGTGGAGAATTTTGGATAAGTGGATGATTATGTAAGAAACTCAAAACTTCATTATTAAGAAAACTGAGTTGGTATTGAAATTCGCAGCTCCATTTCTCAATAACTTCATAGTTTTTTGATCTTAGACGCTCAGTCTTAGCCAATGTTCTCTCATACCTGCGATTTAAGGTGTCATGTTTTTCTTCCGAGAGGGGATCATCTCGCTTGTGTTTTAGACAGATAGGGTGCCCATGAAAATAGCAGCCGTGAAATTCGAAAACTTGCCTGGTGTCTTCGCAGTACCCATCAACTTTAACGCCTAGAATCCTTACTTCTCGTCCATTGGCAGCATGTTTAATGGTGATATTCCTTTTCCTCTCCTCCAAAATCAGCCATTTAATGGCCTCCACAGATTGATTATCGGCGTATCTACGAAAAAAAATTACAGTTTTCAAAAACTAATATATTATACAAAGCACGTGTTACTTACCTATATCCCCGTTTAGGTATTAAACCAATGGTGTTCGGCTTAAGAAAGTTCCTCCTGTATACTAAATTACACGCTGATGCTGTTGTTGTTGCTTCCAAGAAAGGTTCAATGTTGCATTGTTGCAGAAAAAAGTTTCTAAATCTTAAGCACGCCTCAGTTAAAATTTTAACATCACTGATGCAGTACTCTACGAGATCACGCTGCATGTCAAAATCATTGTTTTTATTTTCCGTATACCACTGCAAGAATACTTCACGATCTTCGGGTTTCATAGAGTCGGGACAGTAATACTCTATGGCTGGTAACTTGCCTTTAAAGTAAGTAAAAAGTAAAGTAAAAGAATTCATTTATTGACAATTTATGTTTGTTACATTGGCATAAATTTTACGAATTTTATAAGCTTTGGCTTTGCCGTCAGCTCGACTGGCAACATTTTAAAATTTAAAAAAGAATAAAATATATACACATTTATAATATAAAATGTATTTGATTTGATAATGTCTTTGATTTGATTTTCTATTTTTTACCATTATAATTATTTAATAAAGATGGCTACGCATATTCTGTTAATAGCAGCATTCTAAAAGTGAAGGTATCCTTCAAAAAAAGTGCAAGTCCTTTCCAGTTCGATCCATTCAAGATTTGTATAGTCTCCACCATTGATAGAATTCCCTTGCCAAAATACGAAAGTCTATATTGTCTAAAGATTGGACATATGCTTATTAGATGAAAGCAGTCTTCTTTTTCTTTCATGTTACATAAAGTACAGAACTGATTAAAACTTCCATTGTAGGGGCATCCATTAAGACATAAAATTTCACATCTAGCTTTGAATATTGAGGAGATTTCTTTGAAGCTAAAGGAATCATTAAAATAATTTTTATCACCAAGATTATAATCTAATTGGCTGTAAAGTATTCTGCTTTCCGATCGACAGGCTTTTTGTATCCAGAGATTTCGTACGGAGTCTTCTTGCTTTTGTATGACGCTATATAGTTGAACTTTCAAAAGCTGTAGGTTGCTGGGGTCCATATGCACTTCTTCACCATAAGTAGAACCAATGTTTTGCCACTTCTCCATCCACCAATCTTTATTTCTTAATTCATAAAGCAGCAGTTTTCTACTCAACCGAGAGTCGTGGTATCCCAGAACTTTCATTATATAATCAGCTTGAAGTTTGAGTGTATAGGTAATCAGTTTTGGTAGACCAGTTTCTAAGTAGATTGCATAATTTGGAGTTTTGATTGGAAGGTAAAACAGCTTTTTCAAAAAGTTTCTTTGCAGTTTCTCAATTTCTTCATACTCTTGTATCCCCCAAATCTGAGCAGCATAACAAAGTGAGGATTTTACAACAGAATCGAAAATTTTATATTTTATGGCCAGATTTATGTTTTGGTTTGAAAAGACTTTACTCCATGTTAAATTAATCAAACTTAGAGAAGAGTTAGCTTTTTCTGTAAGGTGTAAATTGAAATCCAGTGTTGGGTTGAGTTTAACTCCTAAATATTTATATACTTTCGCTACTTCCAAACGATTTTGATTAAATATCCAAGAGGTTCTCACTTCACTTCGGTTCGATCGTGAGAAAACCATAACTTTAGACTTTTCAGTATTGATCACAAGTCCCCATTTTTCACAGTATTCCGAAAGACGATTTATCATGAGTTGTAAATTTTCTGGTGATTCTGACAATAAAACTAGGTCATCGGCGTACAGTAATACATTTATGAGAACACCTGCCATTCGAATACCTCCGGGAATATGGTTTTCAATGTCATTTATAAAAAGGAGAAGAGTAGAGCGCTGAGAAGGCATCCTTGCTTAACACCAGTTTCTGTTTCGAACCATTCTGAAAACACGGTTCCATCCCAGACTGTTGATCTCGTGTCCGTATACATGGTGCGGATTATTCGAAGAAATCTTGTTGAAATACCCAGCTGGGAGAGCTTATATAACATAGCATTCCTATTCACCAGATCAAACGCAGCTTTAAAATCGACGAAAAAAGCGTAGACTTTCTTATTTCGGGCTTGAAACGCTTTAACTATAGATGTAAGACAAAATATTTGATCGACTGTGTAGTAATTCTTCCTAAATCCTGCTTGGAGGTCCGATAGAATATTATTTTCTTCTACCCATCTTTCTAATCTGCCAACAAGTATTCCACAAAATATTTTCGCTATGACATTCATGAACGAAATGCCACGATAGTTTTCAACATCATTCAAGGCGCCTTTTTTATGAATTGGGAAAATAACTAATGTTTTAAACGAAGCAGGAACTTCCGCGTTCGTAAAAATTCTATTGAAAAATGTTGACAAATTGTTATGAAAGGTTGGAGATGCATTTTTAAAAAATTCATAGGGTATCCCATCTTCTCCTGGAGCTTTCCCATTTTTTGCCTTTCGAATAACTGTTTGTATTTCATCAACAGATATTGTGACATCTAGTATATCATTGCAAATAAGTGGTTCCGCGTATGAAAAGGTCAAATGGGATTTGTTCAAAAGAAGGTTCTTGAAATAAACAGAAAGGTCATGTGCAGATACACCTGAACCTATAATGTGATTTGAACCATTTATTTCTTTTGCTTTCTTCCAGAACTCCTTTGTATTTTTAGTGTGTCCTAAGGATAAGGCCTGATTTGTTTCAACGTTTATTTTTGTCTGTAAACAGAGATTTTTGTAACTGATATTTGATTGGATGTACCATTTACGAAGTTCATCATTATAGCAATTACGACGCATTGCATTTAGAAGGGCAAATGATTTTTGTCTCGCATTCATACACTCCCTGTCGAACCATTTTTGTTTGAATGTTTTAATTGCATTTGAGCCTCCATTGTTTGAAGAATTCCTCAAGCATTCTGTGATTTGATCTGAGAAAGCGTCTGTGGTCTCGGAAATTGTAGATACTTGCCTTTATAATGTCGATTTTCCTTGCAATTAAATAAATGCGGAAAATATCCTTTGCGCATTACCGAAGATAGTTGAAATGCCTTTGGAATTTTTGATAGAGCCATTGGGAAGTAGTTCAGTGAGTCAATAAATTTAATGTTCCCTATTTCCATTAGTATGATCTTACTTCCGCGCATGATGAGAGTTGGGTTAAATTTTGTTTCTTGTAGCATATAATTCAGAATAAACTGATGATCATATCCTTGCCCGTTGTGAGCTATCACAACAACTCTTTTAAAATTGGCTCGAACTTTTAAAATATGATTCAGAAATTTATTCACAACACTTTAAACATCATTTCCTTCCCTGATGACATTCAAGGAAAATTTACACTTCTTGCAAAAGTATAAATTCAGCATGTTTAAACACTGATCACACTTTTGCTGAAACACACATAAATTTGGTACGTGCATTCTTACAGGAGTACTCAATTCTTCATTATTAAAATTGATTATCTTGTCCCCTATTATTTTGTCCTACCTGCTCTCAAGATCATAGAATATATACAGCGTGTCTTTGCAGTTTGGGTCTTTCGTATTGGGACGTATGAAGCACTGATGATCCTTAGGCACATGTGTATTACACATTTTACAAAAATATTCATCACATATATGCTGTCGATGGCCACCGTACGATTTCAAACATATTAGACATCTTTTTATTTGATCGCAAATTGATCTACCTCTTGAGTTGCTGGATTTGTGGTTGTCGAAGCAGGCTTTTCCTCTAAACTTACGATTGCAATCACTACAATCAGTTTCTTGTGCGATCTTCTCACAAAGGGGTGAACTTTGAAATTGCGGGCAGGTTCTTTGACAACGATGTTGATTTTTAGTGTTGTAAGGTACATGGCAATCCTCGCAATAGTAATCACAACAAAATGCAGCTGTTAATGACGAAATCACATTGAAATGATTGTTGTGATATAGCAAATTAATTTTTTTATTCGATTCAACATCTCCTTCGAAAATCACTTCACGTCCCTTAGTGTCATACTTATAGACAGTGATTTTGTAATCAAATAAATGATTTTGAAATTCTCTTAACTCTGGAATCCCACATCCTTCGTCTGGTAAATTAATGTTTGTGTCGAGAATAAGCTGAGATGTTTTATTAGTTTGAATTTTGCCAATATCCCTCCCTTCTCCATAGCAGTTCCTTTATCCGCATAAACTTTTCCGACAACAAGTGCCCGTGGCAGACATAAATTGTCATCATTGTTTATTTTTACTATGCCTCTACGTTTATTTATTTAATCCGATAATTATCTAACGTTAATATAAACTTATAGCTATTTACATAATTTTTAATTTAAAATTTTAATTAACATAGAAATAAATAAATACTATAACATATTAAAAAAGCTTTCTTTAAATTGTTTACTTTTAACATTGTCATATTAACAGATGAAATTATTATTGGTGTGAATATTTGGGAAAACGGAAGAAAACGAAGACAAAAACGCATAAATCTTTGTTGGATACTTTCAAGTCTGTCTATATGGACTGAATAGTATGGTGCCCATATAATACAGCCGTATTCAAGTATTGGCCTGACAAATGATACATAAAGAAGTTTTAAGACGTAGGGGTCACGAAAGTCACGAGAAAAACGTTTAAAAAAACCTAGAATCTTGTTAGCTTTTTTAACTATAAAGTTATAATGGTCACAGAACGTTAATTTACTGTCAAGAATAACAGCTAAATCAGAGAAAACGGAAAGCTTACAAAGGGAGGAAGAATCTAATAAATAGTTATAATCTATAATTGTTTTTTTGCGTGTAAAACACATAGTTTTACATTTGTCAATATTCAATAAAAGTCGGTTTGTATTGCACCATTCCCTAAAACTATGAAGATCTTCTTGAAGCTGTGAGCAGTCATTAATTGAACTAATAGATTTGAAAATTTTAATGTCATCAGCGTATATTAAAACGGAGGAGTTTTTTATAACGGATGTTATGTCATTTATATATAAGATAAATAATAAAGGACCTAAATGGCTACCCTGTGGAACACCAGAGTTGACGTAAAATTGGTCGGAGAGTTCATTTCTGAATATAACGCTATAACTTCTGTTCTTAAGATAAGACGAGATCCACGTCAAGAATTTGTCGTTAAACCCTAAGGCCTTAAGTTTATGGACTAAAGTCTTGTGACACAATTTGTCAAAGGCTTTACTGAAATCTGTGAATACGCAATCTACTTGCTTACGATCTTCGAAGGAGTCAAGGCAGAAAGAAGTGAAATGAAGTAGGTTTGTAATTGTTGATTTATTCTGGACGAAACCATGTTGATTTTCACATACAATTGATTTACAGTTAAAGGATAACATCTTACAGATAATGGACTCAAATAGTTTGGGAATAACGGAAAGTTTGGCAATCGGCCGGTAATTCGTTATTTCATTCTTAGACCCTTTTTTATGAATCGGAGTTATAAATGCACTTTTCCATAATAGTGGGAAAATTGAGCTTCTAAGAGATTCATTGAACAAAACAAACAGAGGGTACGATAAATGAGACACACATTTTTTTAAAACACATGATGGTACTCCATCAGGGCCAGGGTGAAAACAGTCATCAAGTTCTGAGACACAACGAACAATTGAATCCTCACATATTGTCAAGTCAAGTGAGTTAAGGTGTGTATAATTTTGGGCTGGAAAGAACGAATCGGGAATTTGAAAAGAAGGAGGCACGTCGAAAGCATCTTTGAAGAAATTAGCAAACATATTTGAAATTATTTGGGAGTCATGACTTGTTGTGTTATTAAAATACATAGAGTTTGGGTAACCGTCAGTTTTTCTTTTACTTTTCACGAAATCCCAGAAGTTTTTTGGGGTCTGTTTCAATTCATTTTCAATTTTTATAATATAGTCAGAGTATAGAATATTGGAGTAGTCAATGAAAATATTTTTAAGTTCGGAGTAAATCCTGAAGTCTTCTTCTGCTCTAGTTTTACTAAATTTTAGCCATGCCTTATTTCTTTTATTTTTTAAGTTTTTTAATTGAGTGTCAAACCATGGTGGAGTTTAATATTTATAGCGAGATTTCCGTAATGGCGTAGTTTCATAAAAACAGTTAAAAAGAATACTATAAAAATTTAGACACATGTCATCAATATTATGATTTAGGAGCAGTTGATTCCAGTCAACATTACACAATAAGTTAGTTAGTTCATTAAAGTTACATTTTTTAAAATTGAATTCAAGTTTTTCATTTGATGTATTAGGAATATTGCACACGTTTATATTCAGTGATATATTTAAAGCTGGATGGTGACGGTCTTCTTCTACTAGTTTAACATCGGCTGGAGATACAGCTACGTCAGTATTTATCGTGTCGGAGAAAAATATCAGGTCCAAATATTTGTTGTATTGATTGCCAACCCCATTAAATTGAACAAGTCCACAAGAAGCTTAACCATCAATAATTGTGAATTCATTGGTGCTCGTTGGACTGATAGGTGTAAAATAGTTGAAATCTGATGATTTTGTCCAGTTGAGGTTCGGAAGATTGAAATCACCTACGATCAGCAGTTCATCATTAGGTTCCATTTGTTCGTGGATCTTCTCAGTTAAATGTATGCAATTTTCAGAGACAAAACTGGTAGACCTTGGAGGTATGTATACTGAGATGATAAAGAGATAACCTGTTTCCAATTTGATTTTAAGCATTTCGACGTCAGAAAGATCAAAAATATCAACCAAAGTGCATATAAGGTAGTTTTTTACCGCGAATAGTATTCCACCACCAACTGTCTCTGAGTCGCTCGATTGGTGCCTATCTCGTCTAAAAACTTGGTAAGTTGAGTCAAAGAGTTCGGTATCTATGAAGGAATTATTTAGCCATGTTTCTGTAAGAGTAATTATGTCATGTTGTAGATTGTTAATATTTTTATAGATCGTATTGATCTTTGTCCTTATGCCATTGACGTTTTGGTAATAAATCAAAACTTGTTGAATCTGCCTCTTCGATAATAATGCATTGTCCAGGTCTCTTGAAAAGGGTTAAAGGATGACGACTTTATATGATTATTTTGTTTATTCTCGAATTCGTGTATTATGATCCCTTTTGGCCAAAGCGATGTTGAGTTCAGAAGGTGGAAGATTGAGTCTGGAACTCTTATCTTAAAAGATGCATATTTCGAGTGGTTTCGATGAATCATTTTCTCAACTTTTAATAGCGACGTATCAGTCTTGTTCGAAATAAAGTTTTTAATATCGAGGGCGTTTGTTGAAGGGTCAAGTTTAGATAAAAATAAAGTTCGATGGCCTTCTACTACTTTCAATCCACATGAGATAGGTGAGTTTAGATGAGTTTTGTTTCAAAGAGATGAAAATAACAATGAGTTTGCTAACGTTGATGATGATGGGTTTGCATTTGCGAGTAATGGCTCTATTGATGATGGTGAAGTTGCTTTTGCTTTGATTGGGACAGAAGATGTTGATAAGGTTAGAGTTGATTGAAGATGTTGAGAAGAAAGTTCAGATGCAGAGGGAGAAACAAACCTGGCAGGCTTCTTCGTTGAGGGATTAGCTTCACTAAATTCGGCGTCACCTTCGTCAATTTTCCGCTTTAATGATGCTGCATCGTTTAGCGATCGGCTATGAGTCATTTCATTTTTCACTATGAGAATCCATGTTGTGAATTGTATCAGTTTCGTCAGTTATTTGGTTTAAAGATGAGGTGTCATTTAGCGATCCACTATTAGTCATTTCGACTTCGTTATTATGAGACTCAATATTTTGTACTGGTGACAAAGTGGTTATTTTGTCAACTTTTAAGGTAAGACGAAGTAATTGGTTATGCAGCTTTTCTAGATTATATTTATTTTGTATTATGTCGCGAGTAATGTCAATCTGTGCAAACGGATCGCACTCGTCACAGAAATAGTAAAAAGATTTCCTTTCCTTGAAAAGCTTAATAGTACTACAAGGGGCGTCAATACATTTCATATGATATGATCGTCGACAGTTGCCATGACATATTATTGAATCAATCAGGTAGTCCGTAGTTTGATGGCATATGATGCAAGAAGACATTTGATGAGTTTATTGAGTGTTTGTAGTGACGACGTTGCTGGAGGATTGCGAATGGTTCGTGTGTTTGCTGTCGATTTAGATAATGAATTTGAATTTGAATTTTACTCCTCAAAGTATGCAACGATAGTTAATATAACACGTAAAACAGATAGTAGTGAATTTAGGAGGTACTCATACAATATGTATTATTTTAAAACTTTAAACTTTAAAACTTGTGGGAGAAAAAAGTAAAATGTCACAGAAAAACCAAATCACCAAATGTTACAAAATGTTTGTTTTTCAAGATTTATAACAATTTAAAGAAATACACAAAGTCAAATCCAGATTCAAGGTTCAGGATCACTTATTGTCACACTTTTAAAGTAATTTAAAGTTATTCACAATTGTTTCAAGAAGAAAACAAGATTCTTTTAATGGAGGAAAACAAACAACAACCCAAGATTAACGCATTCTTCTTCGAATGTATTGTAGGTGTTAGATCTTGTTTTACCATATCCAACAGGGATTTTGACTGACGTTATAGTCAAGTTGAAATCTTCAGTATTAATGCCACATGAATTGCTCTGGAAAATCTTCGAGATCATTTCCCAAACATCACTGAACTTTATTTCGGAGCATTCCCGAAAACTGAGCCAGCCATTTCCTCTTTCAGCAGAGAAATTCTTCCCACTGAAAGTAATTCCGACTTTATCATGGGGATTGACATCTTTCAAGGCATGTTGCAACATATCTTTTAACCCTCCACTTATCCAAGAAGTCGGTTCTTGGTTCTCTGGAATGGGTTTTATTTTAAAATTGATTTTCCTTCCCTTGACATCAAAGCGTTTTACTTTGGAAAACACATCGCTGATAATTTGAATTCTCCAACGAAAATAAAAGGAAAGAAAAGAAAAGAAAAGTTATTACCAACCAACCACATCACAGAAAAAAGAACAACAATTTCAAATAATTTTTGTTTTTATTTATTTTTCTTATGTATTAAAAATATAATTTTAATATAAACTATTATAAAAAATATGTTTTTGCGTATTCGCAAAATCGGATGATGATGGAGTTGATGATGATGAAAATGCTGATGCTATGGAAGGTAAGGTTACCTCAACTTCGTTGATTTCCGGCTCCTTTTCGTGAAAATCCAAGATGAAGTTTGAATTCATCGGCTCCACCACTTCCAACGCTAATTTAGGGAGCTCGGACACAGCTTCGTCGTCGAAATCTCTCGCACACCTTTTTGGTAGGAAAACGTTGCAGTCTTCCAATTCGACCAGAATCTGGTCCTCATATTGGGTCCGACACCTTCTTGCATTGACAATGTTATATTTCGTCTTTAGTTTCAGCTGTCTCATGCTGCACAGTTTATTTTTCCTTTCGAACATATTTGCCCGCGATTTAATTTTATTCAGTATTGAAGACATTTTATTTTGAATTGAAAATTTAAAATATAAAATTGAAAATTTAAAAAATGTAAAATCACTTGTTGATTTTCGAACAACTTGTGGGATACTGAATTCAAAAACCTTAATCCAGTTTGTTTTTATACTATCAAAATATGATAAGAAATCTAGCTCAGTCTTATGTTAAAAGATCCAACTACTAAAAAAAAAATGATGAGATATCTGCATTTTTTTTTTTTGGGGTTTTCTTTGAGTAAAATTTTGAATTGCCTTTTCAAGTGGATTGTGCATAGATCACAATTTGATTTTATTATTTAAGGACTGATTTTTACACATTCCTTTTTTTTTGTTTTTTTTTCCTTATCTGTTGATATTATGCAAGTTATGAAGAGAAATATTTATGGGGTAATAAATGAATTATTTATGTTTTGGTATTCTGTCGATTTTCAAGATGATAATAATACTTTTTATTATTCTTTTTTTTTTTTTTTTTTCTTGTCAGAAAACTGAACATTTTAAATACTTGATTGAAAAGTGTCAAGGTCTTTACACAAAAGTATCATATTATTAAACATAATATTCCATGAACTAGAGCTATCTTAGTCTCATGTTTTTCACACAATTTTATCAACCTAAGAACTATACTCATATTTAAAAATATAAACAAGACCATTACCATAAATAGTCATGGTCACCAAGTCAGTCATACATCGGTCCCTACTCAGATAAAAACTACCCTCACTCATCCTCACATAAACGATCCATCGTCATTATTCCTATACAAACCAAGAAATAAACCAAACTCATCCTGACTTCAATTTCAAAAAAAAAAATTCAAAGAAGTAACCCTATAACATATTTTCTAGAAGACTATCAAGGTCATCCTATTAAAGGTGGATTCTATGAATTAGAGCTACAAAAAAACAAATATCCAGACACATTTCTTATAGAAAAAGAGGCTGGGATGCGACCCACACTGATAACTTCCCATCCCGTCTATCGATTTGTCTTGCTTAAAAGTTTGTCTAAATGTATCAATTCTTGCCAAATTTGCGTTCTATTTTTTGTAGATTTTATTTTTTTTATGAAAAAACGGACTGTTGGATTTTTATAAAAAAATTACTGAATATAAAAAACAATATTTTCTGTGAAATAAAATAAGTTTGAAGCCAATATTTTTAATTTTTGAAAAGCTATTTGAGCCGAAAATCAATTTTTACCAACTTTTATTAATTTTTTTGTTTAGGTTTTTATTTTTTGTAAGAAAACTATCAATTCGATTTTTCTCAAAATTTTTCCTTATGTTGAAAACAATATTTCTTATAAGTAAAAATTAGTTAGAAGCCATAATCTCAAATTTTTGGAAAGATATTTAAGTCGAAAATCAATTTTTACCAACTTTTGTTAAATTTTTTTTTCGGTTTTTAATTTTTTGTAAAAAAACTGTCAATTCTATTTTTTTCAAAATTTTACTGAATGTTGAAAACAACATTTTTTGAAAGATAAAAGTAGTTTAAAGCCAATATCTCAAAGTCTTGAAAAGATATTTGAGTCAAAACTCAATTTTTACCAACTTTTTTTTTATTTTTTTTTAGGTTATTATTTTTTGTAAAAAAACTGTCAATTCGATTTTTCTCAAAATTTTATCAGATGTCAAAAACATTATTTTTCATTGCACAAAATTGTTTTGGAAATGAAATCATATTTTAGTCGTAAAATTTTCGAAGTGACAAAATTTTTTTTTCAGTTTTTTTGATTTATAAAAAAAACCGTTAATTGAATTTTTTTCCAAAAATATAATTGTTTTGTATACCGTTACAATATATAACATAAAATTTAATTCAAGTCTCTAGCGTCATTGGTTCATGAGATATTTAGGGTTAACCAAAATTTTCACCTTGTTTTTAAACTGCTATGGTAAAAAAACCACCCACGCAATTTTCTTGAGAGCCCTTTCTGCATCTTTCTGCCTTATTATCTGTATAACAAAATTTATTTGAAGTCGATACCTCTTCTGGTTCTTGAGCTATGGACAACGAAAAAAACGTCGCGAACGTACGGACGTACGGACGTACGGACGTACGGACGTACGGACGTACGGACGTACGGACATACGGACGTACGTACACACGCACGCACAGACATCTTTCTAAAAATCTTTTATTTCGACTCTAGGGACCTTGAAACGTCGAGAAATGTCAAAATTTTCAATTTGACAAATCGGACCCATTACAATAACTTCCTATGGGAAGTTAAAAAGTATTACAAAGGAAAAAAGATAAAATATTTGTAAATACATTATTTCAGACTTTGTTCTTTTATCTTTTTAAAGATATATTCATACATAAATAGATAGATAGTTAGATATATAAATATAACCATCCCACACATCAATAAAAATATTTTCTTCATTTCTTTTATCCTTCTTTTTTTTATACCCACGCACACTCAAAAAATTGGTTCCCGGCTTCAAGACCCCCTTTACCTACTTAGATTTTCAGTTTTTGAGAAATTTGAAAATTTAAATGCAACGTTTTCAAATTTCATTCTCTGTAGGATTCATTGTTGCCATATTTTGAATATGGGGTATAGAAGTATGTATATACATTTTTTAATATTTATATTTCTACAATGTAGGTGTATGTAGGTAGAGGGTGGGTATGTAAGTAGTATCTAAGGAGATTGGCATGTAGTGCTAGGCGGTGGAATAACTTTTTTTAAATACTGGTTCTAAACAATGAAGCCAAAAATAATAAAATAAATAAATGAAACTTTATTTATTTATTAACTTCCCATAGGAAGTTATTGTAATGGGTCCGATTTGTCGAATTGAAAATTTTGACATTTCTCGACGTTTCAAGGTCCCTAGAGTCGAAATAAAAGATGCGTGCGTGTGTACATACGTTCGTACGTCCGTACGTTCGCGACGTTTTTTTCGTCGTCCATTGCTCAAAAACCAGTAGATATCGACTTCAAATAAATTTTGTTATACAGGTAATAAAGCAGAAAGATGCAGAAAGGACTCTCAACAAAATTGAGTGGGTGGTTTTTTTACCATAGCAATTTAAAAAACAGTGGAAATGTTGGTTAACCCTCTATATCTCACGAACCATTGACGCTAGAGACTTGAATTACATTTTATATTATATATTGTAACGTGATACCAAACAAGTATATTTTTTGAAAAAAAAATCCAATTAACAGTTTTTTTATAAATCAAAAAAGCTGAAAAAAAAATTTGTCACCTCGAAAATTTTACGAATACAAAATGATTTTATCACCAAAACAATTTTGTGCAACGAAGAATAATGTTTTTGACATCTGATAAAATTTTGAGAAAAATCGAATTGACAGTTTTTTTTATAAAAAATAAAAACCTAAAAAAAAACATTACTCAAAGTTGGTAAAAATTGCATTTCGACTCAAATATCTTTTCAAAAATTAAAAATATTGGCTTCAAACTTATTTTATCTCACATAAAATATTGTTTTCGACATTCAGTAAATTTTTGATAAAAATCCAATGGTCCGTTTTTTTTTCAAAAAAAAAAAAAATCTACAAAAAACAGCACGACAATTTGGTAAAAATTGATGTTCGGTTCTCGATATCTCGTGAAAAATAGAAGGTATTGTCTTCAAATTAATTTCATTCATTTAATTTGTATTTGTTTATATAAGAAATAAAAACTTTTAAGAAATGCTACTAAAATTGGTAAAAATTGATTTTAGACTAAAAATCTTGTTAACAAAAATAGATTTTAAAATCAAACTATTTTATCATATGCAAAATATTGTTGGTAATTTTTAAATGGTATTTATATATATATATATATATTTATATACCTATTTAAATTTAAATTTATATTTTTAACGTCTACATCAGTTTTCATCATTGTTATTATTACTGAACTGTAGGTATTTAAACATTTTTTTGTTTTGTACCTAGTAAGTTTGAAAATGCCAATCAACTTATGTATACCTAAATTAATTAATGAAATTTAAGTACTCAATATTTTTAAGGAATGCAGCACGTTCCGGCTACAATATGTTACAGAGAAAATCATTCAGTTTTGATTTCATCAAAAACCATGCTAACATTGTTTCAAGATTTGCTAAAACTTCTTATATTGACCATGGTCGCTTCAAACAAAGAAAATAGTAAGTAAAGTATACTCAGGCGTATACGTACTTTTTTTGCTTGCGATTAAATGAAACTATCTGGCAAGTATTTATTGAATCATTGGGTCGATTGAATTCAAATTTGAAAAATAAGTCTCTAAGCAGTTTCATACAATTTTTGTTGGTCAAAAATAGGAAATTGAATTTCTCAACAAATTACATAATTTCAAATGATACTGAACCAGGTAATTTTGAAAAGAAATCTATTAGGTACCGGTTTTTGAAAAAAATATTTGTCACCTCGAGTATCTTGCGAACGAAAAATGATATTAGATCTGGAATAATGTTATGCAACGAAGAATAATGTTTTTGACATATGTATTTAAAAAAAAAAAGAAAAAATAAATTGAATAAAAATACTACAATAATGAAAAAGCATTTCGTACTCTTTTCCACATCACCCAATGGGGTAGAGTACTAGATGCGTTTTTTTTCGAGGTATCCCCAGTAGGCCTATTCCTCGTCCTTAAACTATAAATTATATATAAATATTCGCATTATATATGTATCACAGCACTCAAACTACAATAAAAGAATATATACATATAATATTTAAAATATTAATAACTAATTAGAAATATATTTTGTTTCTTTGGTTTCTTTTTCCTTAAAGCTTTTGTTTTTCCTTCTGAGTTCCAAAATGATCAGTCCGATCAGCACAAATTTGGTGATAGCTTCTTGATGAGCGGTTGAACAGCTTACTGTTGGAATCATGTCCTTCACCTTCAAAATATATTGCGTCCAAGTATCAGCCAGCTTTTCCATAGCACCCATTGTTGAAAAATTTTGCAAAAATATGGTGTGCAGAATATTGACAGTTTCTTCAAAACGGATTGAAGAAACTGTCAGTTGTCCAAACTTTGAAGTTGTGGCCGATGTCTCATAGGCTCTCAGTGTAATTAAAAACGTCTCTTGCCTTTCCGTGTCCATCTCTTCTTCGTCTATTAGATTTTTGGCACATTTATCACAGTTTAGTTTGCTCTTTAGTTTTTTTGCAGCAAATCCGGCGTAATATGCAGCAGCTCCTTTCTGGAGATTCTTTGCATTTGCATCCTTTCCATCCATGGTTACATCTTCGTCCTGAAGTTCTTCCGGTCGCTCTTCGAATACGAACTCCTCGTTTGTAGATTCATTTCTTTCTGTTTCTGCATCCATGCTGCCAACCATTTGCAATAGCGGTTTTGCTCCAGCATCCTCGTATCCAGAATGCTCCGCTGAAGTCAAATGCTGGAAAATGATTTGCTTCAGATTCCGGATGAATCTCCAAGCCGAAGGATTCCTTTCATATGAGCCTCTGTTGGATC
The DNA here is from genome assembly GCA_920104205.1 of Eupeodes latifasciatus. Classification (NCBI taxonomy): domain Eukaryota; kingdom Metazoa; phylum Arthropoda; class Insecta; order Diptera; family Syrphidae; genus Eupeodes; species Eupeodes latifasciatus. The sequence goes on from OV049924.1 coordinate 234,662,625, forward strand.
GAAGCATTGAAAACAAATTTTCTGCCACATCTGCGTTTAGATGTGAAAGCAGAAAATAGCTTTGTTCATCGCTCTTTTAATGATTCCACATCTTCTCTATTCCTAATAGAGTTTGCTTTATTTCCTTAAAGCAAGGTGGAATTGGCATTTTGCTGCTGGATTTCCAAGTCGATACCCACTCCCTTGCACTTTTAAGTGCATCCAGGGTGTCAGTGGAGTCCGACAGAACCTGCTTGTTAGGGTTCCTTGAGTAGAACTGTCCTGTATTTAGGGTATCGAATAAATAGTTCATCCTTTTGATGAACTTCGCCGTTGACTCCGCAACTTGTTTTTCCTGTTCCGTCCTAAAAAAGTTTATGTTAAGTGCGTACATTATGCCGGAGTACACACTAGCGCTAAAAACTTGTGTTGCCAATTTCACGGACATTTTCTCATAACTATTGGGGTTGATGTGCGCTTTTGAAAGTTTGAAGAAAACTTGAAATATCGCTTTCGAGTCGTCTTCAAAGATCTTTTCTATTGTGCGCCAATCAACAACTTCATCTCCCATTGAGATAGTGTGTTTGAGCAATATATTTCTTACACTTTTGAACATATGTGGATAGTCATAAAGTAAAAAAACTCTATGGCCCTCGATATCCACATATGGTTCAAGTTGCTTGAAGGGTGCTATTTTGCTGTAAGCTCCAACATTAGTTGTGCCTTGGTCACAGCTCGTTGCGACAATGGCTAGTCCACAATTTATTACTCCCGTAATAATTGTTACTAACATCTTTGATAGTATGTTTGTATCAGGTGAACCAATATAATAGGCAATAGTCTGCTTCCAATTTTTGTTTAAACCTCTAAGTTTAAAAACCATTACCTTAGAGGCCACATCGTTTTTCCTTCCGAATTCTCCAAAGTCGGTGTATCCATATATAAAGTCATCCTTGACGTTATATTCTAACTCCTTCTTAATTAACATCTCGTCGAAAAGTAACACGCACTTTTTGTCCAACGATGTCATGTCCTTTGCTTTGTCAGTGAGCAGCTCCTTCATCCTTTGGCTCAATCCTGTGGGCAGACGGATTTCTGAATGCCACCGGTAAATCGTGCTTACCGATGGCAGCTTGAAACCTGCACTCAACATGAAATTGTAGCATGCTGGGGACTTAAAGAAAAATTTGATAAACAAATCTTTCTCTTTTGGTGCCCAGGGTGCATTCGCCTTGTGAAAGAGCTGGGAGATGATGAAAGTTCGCAGTTCCTCCGAAAAGTCCTCCATATGGGCATCGAGTCCTTTCCTCAGCTGGAATTCTGATCTCACCGCTGTTTTTTTGGTTGTGTCCAAGTAACACTTGCACAAAGGTTGTGGTGAAGTTTCCGGTGATTTCACGCGCGGGACAAATTTGTAGTTTCCTAAACTGGGGGATGGGAAGTGCTCCGGTATGATTTCCGAACTGAAATCGGCTGGTGGTAAAGAAAATCTGCGTATATAATTTGCAGAACCAGTCGCAGCCGTATTAACAATTGATACGGCTGGACTAGAAGGAACCGGTGGAAGTGGGCTGGAGGTAGATTTATCGGCTCAAAATTCCGAATCGCAGGTTGACTGAATTCGTGTTTTGTTCGCTTCCATTGTGCGAACGCATGATCTGTCCAGAGATTCCTCTGAGCAACAACAAATGGAGGACGAAAAGGTAATGGGAAGCGCCGATTTGGACAGACTCTTATATGTAGCGCGTACATGAATGTCCTTAGCATAAAAATGGTTTTCGGAAGTTTTTGCAATTTGCTTGATGTGCGAAACATTTCCATGCTTTATCCAAATCGGTCTTCGGTGGTCAGGCGGCAATTGAAAAAAAGAAACGTAGCTTGCCGACCTTTTCTGTTCATAACAGTTGAAGTAACAGCACATAACCATTTTTAATTGAGAAATGTATATATATCTTATAAGAAAATTAATATAATTTATTTTTAAATTTATATTAAAAATTAGTAAATATTATTTACTATAAGACAATAAATATTATTTACCTTAAGCGATAAATCAAGTTAATAAGAAAGCAATACTATTTATAAACAAAGCAGTAAATATTATTTTTAAAAAGCAATACCTAAATAAAAATTTCATACAATACAACAAAGCAGTACATTTAAAATATAAAATATAAAAAGCGATAGATAATAAGAATATTGAAAAAATAAATATTAATATTGAAAAGCAATAAATATAATTAAATTAAAAGTAATAAATAAAATGTAATTAAAAAGAATAAATAAGAATTATTAAGCAAAAAAAAAATAAATAAAATATATTTTATAGCAAAAAGTGTAATTAAAAAACAAAATATATATATTTATATGAATAGCAAAAAATGATTAAATAAAAAAAAAAAACAATAAATAAAATGAATTTAAAATCAAAGAAAAAGCAATAAATTTAATAAAAGTTATAAATTTTATTTAGTAAAAAAGAACAATAACTAATAAAAATAAATAAATAACCTATGAAAAAGATGATCCTATGGAATTAACAAATGTTTGCTATTAAAATAAGCCAATTTTTCTTATTTTAAAAATGTGTTCCCAGAAAAAGGGAATCAAATTCTAATACAGATATAATTACCTGAAACACCCTGTCTTTAAAATAAATTAAAATGCTATGCAGCAATTTTTGAATCCTATTAAGTTAAAATAAAAACCCGCACTTTCTAAAATCTAAATATAAAAACAAAATAGAAACAACACTGAAAAACCCGCACTTTCAATCAAAGGTTGAAAAATGAACTTAAATTACTAGCTTTTTGCTTTTAAAATAAAAGGAAATTGTATTTTGACTAAAAGCAAACACCGGTTTTATGAGACCATACACAAATATGATTCACACGGGTAAAAAAACCCCACTTTATTAGGAATTTAAAAACTTAACTACCAATAATGGTACCTAAAGTTTCACTTCCTAGGTTTTTATAATTATCTTTGAAAAAGTTTATAGGTATTTCTACCGACAGACTTTATTTATATTAATTTAAATTTTATAGGTATATGCTACTAGTTTTGAAAAAAACTAGTCTAAACAATTCACAATTTTTCACTGATTTTACTATTTTTTTGTAATCACCAGACAAAACGCACAACCGCCAAAGTTGAAATTTTTAAAGTTTTGAAACAAATCAATTTTAAATATAAAGAAAAAACGCTACAATTTGCATTCGAAATAAATAGGACAGGGCTGCCACTTTTGAACGTGAATATAATAGAATCATTTACTAGTAATTTAAGATTTGTTTTTCATTTCACCTTATAAATGCGTACCTACCAATAGGTATACGATAATGCATTTACGTGAACTAAAATTTTATTTTATTGTTTCCGTGAACTACAGTAGATTTTAAATTTTAACGTATGAAATTTAAAACCATTTTCAAGGGAATTCAGATTGTTCAAAAATGTTTTATATTACATAAAACATGTTTCACAATTAAAATTAAAGGAATTGCTAATTTTTTTAAGTGAACAAACACTGAAATGTAATTTTAATCTTCACCTGAATTTAATTCTAAAGTAACCTGAACTATATGTTAACAACTTCATATGGACATAAATGGATTTTAAAAACCAAAATAAATTAATACTGTCATTTGTACCTACATGATTGCGTATTTACTATGCTTAAGAAATAGAAAACATCAATCTACATTTGTTCGTTATATTTCTAAAAATATCCAGCATTGTAAAGGTGATATAATATCTATCTACCTATATTTATCCTTATAAAAAACAAACAATAAATATCTGACCATTATGAGCATTATATTAATTTTCTTATTCATTTCATTCATTGAATTTCTCATTCATTCTAATTCATACTTGAATTTAAAAAAAGAAGTACCTATTTAAAGTTTCAAATTCGGAACCGGAAACAATTTGTACTCATTCACTCCTTTTTTTGCCTTGTTGATATTTTTCAATATTCCTTAATACCTACCAAGCAAAAAAAAACACATTATACATATTTGTATAGAATATGCATTGAAAAATAATAACAAAAATGCCTTTTCATTGACTCCCTCCAACTATCGCTAAATTTGTATACATTCTTCTCTATCTTCTTTTCTTCAATTATCTGGAAAATTATTATTTAATTTTGCAATTCTCGCTCATTCTCCCCTCACCGCAATACATTCCACACGTCAAACATGTGGAACGAACTGTTTGGGAAGTCGGTAAGAAGTTTTCATGCCGACGTTTCCTCTTCATGATAGTACTATTCCGATATTATATACAATGGTTTTCTGTATGATATTTAGTACTAAAAAGTATAACTAAAAAAGTATACAATTCTGTGCGCTGCCCTGTCAAAGTTTATTTATATACAATTTTTGCAACAGTATAAACTAAAATTCATCATTATATCTTGCAATTTTTTTCGTCATAAAAAAATTTTGAAATTTGCAACCTTGGTGATTTTGAGCCATATGCCCGTTGCCCGTGAATATGGAAATTTGATTCTAACGTGAGTGAAACATTAAAAAGCATTATTACTATTATAACACTTATTTTTTTTCTAAGTTGACATCAAAAATACTCCATTTACCAAGATCGGAAATTAAGGATTTTGCATCCTTTATTAATAAAAAAAAACCGAACGCCAACGTGAGTTGGCCCAACTGTTCGTACCGTTATTTAATGAAATGAAAAGACAACAAGACTAAATTTGATTTAGGTTTATTTATTCTTTGAATTATTCTTCTATAACTGTTTATGTTCGCGTCTGCCCAAAGACTGACTCCCTAACCCACCTATTGGATATTCGCTCAGCCAATCCAAATGCTGAGCAAGCTATTTTGCCTACCGGATGGTTATAGGCGTATCACATTACGCATTACCTAAAGCAATGCAAAGGTGTAACTGCAATGTCAGCAGGTTCCCATGAATGCTTCATGCCTGGTTCATTGACATCCAATAGAATTGTGTTTCCGAAGGTCAACGTCGTTGGCGTGTGTTAACTTTTCACCCTTCGAAAATCTACGTCCCGTAGATCAGTGACGTCAGTAATTGGATATTGCGAAGTCTTCTAATTTTGATTTGATCTCTCCTGTGGTATCTTAATCGCTGGGAGATTAAGTCTTCCACTAATCTTCCGCCATATGACACATGCGAACGAGATGAGCAACAAGAAGATGACAGCGTCCGACACTGTGGAAATACGTACTTTATCCGTAAGGTTGCTAAGGCGTTCTATATTTCGAAGACTAAGGCTATGCACGAATTGCACATCTATTTTATGTCCTTCGTTAGTGATGTTCGTCATAATTGGTGGTAAAGCTTGCAAAACTGTAGAGCTTGAACTCGTGAAGGTCCTGTTCTTAATTTGGATGGTTTCGTTGTTTAGTCGCACAATTAAGGTTCCTGATAAGGTTTGTATTGAGTTGTTAGATCTAAGTTCACCGTTGAAGTTCGTGAGGAAGATGGTATCCTCTTGAATCAGCTCAATGACTTCATTGGTGTTAGTTCGGTAAGTGCATGCTGCGCGACCTCCTTTAAGTAATCTAGACAGGCAATAATCTTCTGGAACTTTCTGGAGAGCTTCTTCCCTGCAGACCGTAGAGTTATTGATGGAGAGGCAATTCTTTACTATGCCATAGGTTTCATCCTGATTGACTAGGACTTTATTGAAGTCGATGTTCACTTGTTTGTCATTAATGATTGTTGGTCTAATCAGGAGCATGTTATAGTCGTTTTTTCTGACTTTTGGTATTGACAGGATGTATAGTAGCATTGAACTGTTGGCGTAAATTGATGGGACTCCAAACTCAATGGCTTCAATTTCGTTTTCGTATGGAAGCGTCTCGAATTCATTAATCAGCATGGTAACTTCGTCATGGTTCAGGAGATTTGTATTAACGATGCCACTTTTCGCCATCTGACAGGCTCGGACGATTTCATTTACTTCCTCCTTGATTAGTAAAACTTGATGAATGATATCCTGTTCGAATTTTTGAATATCTGCTACAATCACTTCGCGATTAGAATTTTCAATAACCCAGTTAATCTTCTTTGTCATGTCTTCTATTACGCTGGAAATTTTCTCGTTCACCTTGTACTGTTCATTGTTATTTTCCACGATTGCCTGTTGACTTTGCAGGATTTTATTCCAGTCCACTGCGTCAGGGTTTCCTGCAACCCATTTTAGTGCTGAACCTATCCATTCGATTGACCTCTGCTTCCTCGATGGTTTCGCCCTCAACAAGTTTATACGGTCAGCTATTTGATTAAGGTGAAAGTTAACCAGCTGCTTCCTATCTAAGTCTCGGAAGTTCTTCTTTATCGATTCCGAGACCTCTTCTAGTTGACGCTCGAACTGGCTCAGATCGATGACATGGATGAGATTAAAGTTGCCGTTGATTATCCAAGCCTTGCTCTCTTTGATGGAAACCAGCGGTGACGTGTATGAGAAAAGCTGCAAACCCTGGACTGTAGTTAGGTAGGTTAGGCAGGCTAGTCTGTAATTTTACTGAAATCTAAGAAATATCTGAACAATATCTTAAGCTAATGGGTATAATTAATGAACATTTTTAATTGTCTTTATTTTAATTGTGTTTACTCTAATTCGTACATCAATATCAATTAATTTTAAAATAAAAAAATAATTTTTAATCATATTTTTGCTATGTAGAAAATATAATTTTTATGTTTTAATGTAAGAAAGAACATAAGAAACATAATTCATAATTAATTAATAATTTATTAATAATTCATTCCTCTTCTTTTTTTTTTTTTTTTTTTTTTTTTTTTAATCTTTTATATTTTTGATATGTGCTTTATGTACTTTTCTGCCTGTCGATGTAATGACAGTTACTTTATTATCCTTAGCGACTATTTCTTTGCGAAACAAAGGTTTATTTTTCGCTTTAATGCCCTTACAGGCTGTATATATTATGTCACCCTTTTTATACATTTTGGGTTGAATTCTTTTTCTATTTCTATACAGATTTGTTTCTCTCTGTTTTCTTTCTATTTCGTGTTTTAGTTCTTTATTGACCTTGGTGCGGAAATCAAGGAAATTTTGGTAATTTAATCTCTGAGTTCTTTCAAAAAAAATGTCGCTCGGTTTGCGCTTGGTTACAGAGTGGATTGTTCTATTGTATCTGTCGACTGCAATATTAAGCAACTCTTTCAGTCGCAGATCTTTGTGTTCTTGTTTGAGGCAACGGTATATTTCTAAGATTGTCGAGTGGAATCTCTCGACTTGACCATTAACCTCGGATCGTCGAACGGGGGTATTGTATAGTTTTATCCCTAACATTTTAATAAAGTTTATTATGATAGGGCTAAGGAAACTACTTTCGTTATCGGTTACTAACATTTCTGGAGCTGTGAAATAATGGAGAATTTTTATGATCTTTTCACGGAGGTGCAGAACAGATCTGTTCTTGATATGAAAAAGCTTTCCAAACTTCGAAAACTTATCAATGCAACTGATGAATTTCTCATTTTGGATTTCAACTATATCCAGATGGAGGATTTGGCAAGGATAAGTGGGGATAGGGGTTGGTTGAAAATCTGGGTGGTTCGGATGTCTATCGTATTTATTCAAATTGCAAATTTCACATGTCTTCGTGTATTTTTTTATAAGGCTATTCATCTTTGGGAAATAGTAATTCTCAAGGAGTTGCTCCTTGTTTTCCCGCGGATTCCTATGGGCCCTTCTATGCTCTTTCATAATCAATTCATACACTGTATTTTCGTTTTTTATGTCTTCAACGATTCTCTGAGTAATTCTTAGTTTATACCTTGTAAAGTTATTTAAATATACCTCTTGTAACAACGACAAACAACCCTCTGGTATCTTAATACCGTTTACGACATTTGGATTCAATTTTATTTTCAATAAGGCCGTTAGATTTTCTCTGTCTGGTTCAGGAATTGCGTAGTAATGACGGAAGTACCCCGGATGGGGCTCTTCGTACGCTTCTATACCCCGTCCAACTTTCACAATAATCTGATTACGGAATACATTAATAGGGACCTCCACGTGTGGAATCAGGTCCGTATTATCCTGATCAGCGCTATGGGCAGTTGAACTTGATGATTGAGCTTCCTCAGCTGTCTCTGTTGTATCGGCACTTTCCGATTTATCCGTAACAACAGTAGCAGCATCAGTACTACAATTCTCAACGGCGGTTTCGGTAGATTCGTTTTCGGTTAAAATAACACTTGGTGCCGTCTCAGTGCGTTCTGAGTCGGTCAAGTGATTGACTTCCGTCTTTAACCTGGACAAAGCATCCGCGACTACATTAGATTTTCCAGGTTTGTAGATAAGCTCGCAGTTATACTCCTCAATACGAGCCTTCCAGCGCTTTAACTTAGCATTGTGGTTTTTATTACCCAATGAATAAGTCAAAGGCTGATGATCTGTATATATACGAATCTTCCTAGCCCCGTAGAGGTATGAACGAAGGTTGTCAAGTGCCCACACGATCGCCAACATCTCTTTTTCGTTAGTAGCATATCCCTCTTCTGTTTGGCTGAGAGATTTTGAGATATAGGCTATTGGGCGATCCTTTCCCCATTCACCTTGGGAAAGGACGGCTCCTATCGCAAAGTTGGAAGCGTCAGTTGTGAGGTTAAATGCTTTTTCAAAATCTGGAAAGGCCAGGACCTCTGATGAAGTTAGTAATATCTTTAAATCTTTAAACGCCTGCAAGGCTTCATCATTCAACTTGACCGGAACACGTTTGGACTCATTAGCCCTTACTTGTGCGTACTCCCCCCTTGTCAAGATGGTTAAGGGCTTCGCGACCTTCGCGTAGTCGCGTATAAACTTCCTATAATAGGATGTCAATCCCAGAAAGCTTTTTAAGTCTTTCAAGGTTTCAGGGGGTGAGATAGCTTGTATGGCTGATACCTTGCTTGGGTCAGGTTGTATGCCCTGAGGGGTGATCACATAACCGAGAAATTCTACCTGGGTTTTCATGAAATGTGTTTTTTCTAGATTCACCTTGAGGTTCACTGTCCGGAGCCGTTCGAATATAGTATCGATATTTTTGAGGTGGTCTTCTTCACTCTGACCAAAAACAATTATGTCGTCGATGTAGACATAACAAATCTTTCCTATGAATTCCTTAAGGACGTCATCAATCATTCTTTGAAAGATTGCTGGGGCGTTCTTCAACCCGAATGGTAGCCTTAAGAATTCATATTTGCCGTTCATAGTCGAGAAAGCTGTTTTTGGTATATCGTTGGGTTTCATCGGTATTTGATGGAACCCAGAAGTAAGATCTAGAGTCGTAAAATACTTTGCCTTACCAAGGCTGGCTAGTGTAGAATTTATGTCCGGAATTGGATAGGTGTCTGCGATTGTTATGCCGTTTAGGCGTTTATAGTCGATTACAAGACGATATTGCTTTTCCCCTGAGGGCTTCGGCTTCTTAGGTACAACCCATATCGGCGAGTTGTAGGGACTATTTGAAGGACGAATAGTTCCTTCCTCAAGCAGACTCCTTATCTCTTTTTCCACGACCTCTCTCATGCACGCAGGATATGGGTAACTTTTTGCGTACACGGGTTCTGTTGTATTTGTCCTTATTTCTGCTCTAACATTTGTTCTTATTACTTCGTTTGTATCGATTGGTCCCAAAATTGATTTATATTTATTAACCATATCACGAATTTTCGTTCTAACACTTTCCGGAAGAGTTTCATCAATAACAGCATTTACCTGAGCAGAAATTCGAGCCTTAAGAGGAATAACAATACCAGGATTGAGAGTGAGAGTATTCTCCTTTCGGTCTATTACCGCTTCTAATTCTTTTAATGTGTCGTCCCCGATAATCCCATCGAACGACACTAACCCTGGCAGGACGTAGAATGTTAAAATGGTGTCATTACCTGCTTTTTCAAAAAATTTACCAGAGACTTTTTTACTTACGACTATATTTCCAGCAGCGCAACGTACAGAGAATGGTTTTGTTAACTGGGTGCTTTTTTGGTGTATTGACGGACTAATAAAATTCTTATTAGCACCCGTATCTATTAAGAATTTTAATTTGGTGCCTCCCTGCGTTACATATTCTATATATGGAACGCTGGAGAGGCGCCCGTCATAAAATTTACTGTGTCCTCTACTGTGTCCTCGACGTTATCTTGGACTACGCGCTGATATTCACCAGCGCAGGCTTCATCTTCATCTATAAACTCAGTATTGTACAACCTCTGTTGCTTTTTATAGGTAGGGCCATAACCCTCTGACCTGGCTCCCCTTTTGAATGGGTTTCCATTCCGAGGGCGATTAATATAATCTGCCTGTCTTGATTGTACCGAGCCCAACTCCATTTTCTCGTGAGGTTTCGGAGCTGTTGGCCTGGGTGGAGGATTACCATCCCGACGATAGTTTTGGGACGAACCAGGATGCGAGAATTTTTTCGGCGAAGGCATCGCTGGCCTGGTATCGTTCAATCTTCCCCCATTCATAGGCCTGAAGGATTGATTGATTGGGGCGGTTATAGAATTGGTCACGTATGGGTTATGAATCGTGTTGCTTCTGAAATTCAAATTCTGAACTTCCAAGCAAGCCGTGTAGGCTTCAGGCAAAGTCTTGGGTTTCTGTATGATTAGCATACGAGAAAGATCCCCAGACAGCCCACGTATAAAGACATCTAGCGCACGGTTGCGATACGTCTCTACTAATGCATTTACCGTCTCTGCTGAATAGGTCTCCGTTTTAATTTTGTTAATTATGAGGGAGAATTGATGGTTCACGGTAGCATAGAACTCATCAATCTTAGAACCCCTCTGAGACAACTGACTCAACTGGTGCTCAAGAGTCCTTATGTCCCTCTTGTCTGCGTAATGCAGCGAGAGACATCTCTTGATCGCACTCCAGTCGTCCTCAAATATGTTGTACGATATTAATGCGGTGTCCGCGTTCCCCCTAATTTTATTTCGAATATGCTGCATTATTGCTCTGTAAATCGGCTTACCTCTTACGATTTTGAAGTCGCTCAAAATCGACTCCACGTTGTGGATCCACGACACATATTGCGTCGGATTCCCATCAAATACTTGTAGCTCTTTTACACTATCCGGAAGCTTGCTAATCTCCTTTAGCTCATTTTCGGTCCTCGGACCTACTAAGGGTGCTTCTGCAGCACAGATACCACTCACACCACTCGCGCTAGCTGTGTTCGCAACTTCAAGCGACATTACTCTATTTTCAACAATTTTTAATTGCTCATAAATACGATTTACCGCACCGGTCAAATCTTGAACTGATTTTTGCAACTCATCCATTTTTTGGCACGAGTTTACTTCTTTTTTCTTAAACACAAATTTTAAACACTAATTTCAAAAAACAATTTTAATAATTTTTTTCTTTTTTATTGAGGTTCTCCCCAATTTAATTTTTCCTTAAACTTTATATCAACCCTTTTTTATCTTTAAGATATTTTCTTTTAAAAACTTTTATTTTCTTTAATTTTTTTATAAATTTCGATTACTTCTTTCTTTTTAAAAAATTTTTTTCTTTGAGATATGTTTCTTTAATAACCTTTCCTTTCACAATTTTAAATTATTCTTAAGTTTTTATACAGTTTTTATCGACTCACAGGTTATTGAGTTTCATGATATATCGCACTAGTAGTTATCGGTTATTCAGTTTTATGATATATGCCGCACTTTATAACAATATCTATATAAAAAAAAAACAAAATTTATTATAACGGGTTTTCTAACGGAAACCCGGCAAGGAAGTGTCGTGTTGGTCCCGTTTGGACGTTTTAAAACGACCTACTATTGGCACGATCAATCTTCACACCACATCCTTATGCCTTTTCGAATATCCGCATGTTCCCATGTGAATGCAGAAAGGTATGCTCAAGATCCAAGAAAGCGACTGTGTTCCCATGTGTACAGTGACGATCACTTTTATTAAAAAGTGTCCTGGTCTTGAATAGCACTGATTCATAGGCTTAAAGGATGCAGTTTGCCGGGTCCCTGCTCGGGCGCCAATTAAGGATTTTGCATCCTTTATTAATAAAAAAAACCGAACGCCAACGTGAGTTGGCCCAACTGTTCGTACCGTTATTTAATGAAATGAAAAGACAACAAGACTAAATTTGATTTAGGTTTATTTATTCTTTGAATTATTCTTCTATAACTGTTTATGTTCGCGTCTGCCCAAAGACTGACTCCCTAACCCACCTATTGGATATTCGCTCAGCCAATCCAAATGCTGAGCAAGCTATTTTGCCTACCGGATGGTTATAGGCGTATCACATTACGCATTACCTAAAGCAATGCAAAGGTGTAACTGCAATGTCAGCAGGTTCCCATGAATGCTTCATGCCTGGTTCATTGACATCCAATAGAATTGTGTTTCCGAAGGTCAACGTCGTTGGCGTGTGTTAACTCGGAATCTTTCGTACGTTTCACTCTCCAAAACCCATTTGTTTACATTGTTGTATTTGTAATTTTTACAATTAGTCCATGAATAGAATAGAAAAATGTTATACGTTCTCAACCGTGCTTTCGCTTTATGTTGCGAGAAGAGTTGAGAATACGGTCAGGAAAGATTTGAGAAAATAAAAAGACTCCTTTTATTTTTGTTTAATTTTTTAATTTTAATTTGTTATTTTTATTTATTTAAAACAAAGGCCCGCTGTCTTAAGCTAGGCTGCGACCTTGTTAGATAATGGATTAAAGTTCTATTTTATTTTATTTTTAAACAAAGGCCCGCTGTCTTAAGCTAGGCTGCGACCTTGTTAGATAATATGGTAAATCTTTCTGTGTCTTTCTTTTTTTTTTTTTTATTGAACCATTAAAAATTTTATATACATTTGGCTTAATTCTAACATAAATAATATAACAATAGCTTAAATTAAAAAAATTTTGTTGGCACAAAGGGGGCCTAACTTTATACATTGGTGAGTTATGGAAAATTAACATGTGTTTAACATGAAGTCGATGGCTAAAAAAAAAGAGTGTCATTGGCGAGGTTCATCTCGGGTTGTTCAGTCCCGGTTGTCCTGATGGAGGTTGGGTGGGTGTGGCGGCGTTCAGCCGCGGTAGTATGCTGACTCCAGGCCAGCATAAAAGGAGACGTCGTCGTCGTCGTCAGTGGGGAGCTTGTCCAAGATATCCATACCACATAGGTATCTCGGGTCCGGGTGTCGTTCCTGATTGGTCATCCTTCTTATTAATTGGTTAGGGTGGCTAGCGACTTTGGTGATTATCTTCCTTGCTGCCTGTGCAAGGAACTGGTCAAGTGGCTTGATTTCAGCTTCTTCGTAGACTCTTCGATTGTTATGGTGCTTTTGTCGTTGACGGTCGAATTGTAGGTCAATACATATCCTTAGTATTTTCCTCTCGAAGATTTTGAGTTTTTCCATTGCAGTTTTTGATATGGTGAACCATATCGGAAAACTGTAGGTGATAACCGGCCTTAGTAGCTGTTTGTATATCAACAGTTTCGTTGATTTACTTAATCCTGTTTTCTTCTTCAAGAGAGGATGAACTCGATGAAGTGCGATGTTGGCTTTCGTTATCACAGCCTTGGAGTGTGGGTTGAAGCGTAACAGCTCATGGAAGTGTATTCCCAGGTACTTGGCGTTTTTCTTTGCTTTAATCCTTGATCCATCCGGAAACGTCAGAACAAGGTTTCGGGCTACTGCCGCCGATCTACAGCGGCTGTTGTTGGTGACGGGTCTCCGGAAGCACACCAGTTCCGATTTGGAGGTGTTTATCCTTATTCCCCACTTCTGGTAATATTCGTAGAGTCTGCTTATGTGTGCTTCTACTCTTCGGGCTGCGATCGTAGGAAACATGGAGGACGAATAGGTGAGTGAGTCATCCGCAAGCAGCAGGTTCTCACAATCCGTTGGCACTGGCTGGTCAGATGTCATCAGGCTGTAGAGAAACGGTCCAAGTTTTGATCCTTGGGCAACTCCAGCCTTTATGTCTCTAATCGTTGACTTGCAACTATCTATTTCTACGAAGAAGTTTCTGAAAGAAAGAAAGGAAAACAAAATTTTTATTATTGGCTGTGGGATATTAAAAATTCGGAGCTTATGGATGAGGGCCTCAATCCATACGCTGTCGAAAGCTTTCTCGACATCCAGAAAGCATCCAACTGTGGCTCGGTGGCTATTGAGAGCGGCGGTGACGTCGGACTGAAACTTCAAAAGTGGATGGATCGTTGAGTGATCTTGTCGGAATCCAAACTGCATGTCGGGGATGATGCTATGTTCGTTGCAGAATTTCTTCAGGCTCCTAAATATGACTTCTTCAAGAACTTTGCTGATGTTGTTGAGGAGTGAGACTGGCCTGTAGTTGGAGATCATATTGGTGCTGCCTTTCTTCGGAATTGCCACTACTTTGGCTGTCTTCCACTTTTTTGGAAAGTAGCCGTTGTTGATGCAGTTATTTATGATAATAGTCAAGATTATCATAAAAACTTGCGGAAGTCTTTTCAGGATATAGCTGGAAATCCCGTCCATTCCAGTTGACTTTTTCGGCTTCAAGTTGTTAATGATCTCAGCTATCTCCTCAGGGTTGCAGAATTTATGGGTATTAGCTGGTTCATCGGCTTTGCAGTTGTCGTCAAATTGAACTTCAATGTTTGGCTGTTGAATCAACTGGATGGAGGTTTCTACTTCGTTAATGAAGGCTTGGTCCGTTGATGGTTTAGGAGTGAAACTCTGTTCAAAGTGTTTGGCAAAAGCTTCCACTTTGTCATTAATTGATGTTAGCTCGATGTTGTTGCTCATCATGACTTCCGGCAGTGGTTTTCTCCTACCGATGAGGCGGTTGATTTCCTTGAAGGCATTTGGTCCAGGTTTTATCTCCCTCAATCTCTTTTTGAAGGAGATGTCGTTGTGGTGTCGGATGGAGTTTCGGAACATCATGTTCACACATTCCAGTTCGCTCTTGATAGTCCGGTATTCGGGGTTCACCCTGTTGAGTTCCCTCTGATGAATCCTCTGAAGGCGCTTTCTCAGCCTTTGTCGGTGAGAGTATAGGTTTTGAATATATTCCGGGAGGTGTTGGTATCTGTCCCTCGTTGTTCTGTGGATTTTTTGGGCATCAAGAGCGATTGTAATGGTTGATTCCATGGATTCGACAGCTTCATCAATTTCATTGTCCTGGAGGTTTCTATTAGCTGGTGGAGGCACCAGGTTTCTTTCGATGTCCAACTGCAATCTCTCGAAATTTAATCTCTTGTAGTCGATGAAGTCCGCTTGAGGTCTGCTGCTAAAATGGCTGGTTGGCTGAGCTTTATGGACAGGAGTACTGCTTCGTGGTCCGAATCACTTGGGACCGTTGAGCATGTGAAATTGCATATGTCTGGAATGATAAAAACAAAATTTGAACTTGAAAGAAAGAAATCAAGAGTCGATGGAGTTCTAGGGAACGTTGGCTTTGGCTGCGACACTACAACCAAAGAGTGCTCCTCAACATGATCGTCCAACCAGTCCACTATAAATTTTCCCTCGATACTGATCGTTGTATCCTCCCATTGATGGTGACGTGCGTTGAAGTCGCCTCCAATGAGTCCGTAAGTAGTCCGTTTCAGAACATTGTTGAGGATTCCCAAGTCGTTCCGGATGTTTTCGTTGGTGGAGCCGCATTTGAAATAAATGCTTATAATTGTGAGGGACTCACCTTGTCCCAACTCTATTCTCACTGCAGTGGCTTCGCTGGTATAAAGCCCTGGGATGATAACTTCGCTGGTTCTGTAGGATATATTGTCCCTCACGAAGATGGCTGTTCCTCTACGACTCTGGGATTTATCCTGTCGAAAGGTCTTGTATCCGACGACATCGATGTTGTTTTTGCGGGTTACGTTGGTTTCACTGATGAGGGCGATGTCCGGGTTGTTGCTCTTCATGAAAAGGTTGAATGACGTCCTCTTTACCAGGCTGTATAATGAATTCACATTATACGTCAGGATGCGGAGCTTCTTTAGTTGCATAACTGGAAGATGAAAGTGGCCAGTGCCACGGACTTTTCTCCCTCGCTCAGTTGGCTGTAGTTATTTGGTACGGCACTTCGGGCTTTCTCCATGACGGACATCAGGTTCGATCCGAAGATTCGTTGTACTTCGCTGTTGAGGTTCATCGGTGCTGAAGTAGGTCCGGCTTGCTTGGCTTGTGTTGTTTTTTTAGTGATGTTCTTGGCTGGGGTCTTGGATTGTTGCTGTGGTTTGCTTGCTGGTGCTGGATTAGGAGTAGGGCCACTCCTGGCCATAGATGCGTAGCTGACAGTTGGACGGGTAATCAAGCATGCTGATTTCGAAACAAACTCCTTGTGAGCTTGTTTCTCAGCCAACATCTTATTTCTCTCTGTAAGGCGAGCTTTCAGCATTGGGCATCCTTTAAAGCTAGCTGGGTGTCCCTCCTTCTGGCAGTTGGCGCACCATACATCCATTCCGGAGTTCTCCTTACGCTTGCATTGGCCGGGTTCGTGGGTCTCCTTGCACTTGACGCAAACATAATTGCGTCCGCAGTTGGTGGCAACATGTCCAAAGCGTTGGCAATTTCGGCACTGAACTATATCATTGCTCTTCAGTCGCTCCCAGTGGACTCTCTGGTTCATGATGAGTGTCTTCGTATACACTTCACTGATATAGCAGGTTTTGGACAATTCAACAACAAAATTGTTGTAGGATTTTCCT
This sequence comes from Eupeodes latifasciatus, assembly GCA_920104205.1. Taxonomy (NCBI): domain Eukaryota; kingdom Metazoa; phylum Arthropoda; class Insecta; order Diptera; family Syrphidae; genus Eupeodes; species Eupeodes latifasciatus. Next base: position 234,679,285 of record OV049924.1, read on the forward strand.
TGGGCCCGCCTTGACTTGAACTGTGTCACTTTAATGACTGGGAGACCCTCAATCCGCAGTTCATCCTCTACTTCGATGGCGGTGTAGGTGTGGTGAATTCCTTTTAGCAGCAGGAGGTTCTTCCTGTCTTCCCTTGGCGTGAACGTGTTGTATTCGATCTTCATTGTCTGCAGGAATTTTTTGATAGACTCAAAGGATTCCCTGTTTCCAGCGTTGATTATTGTTGTTTTGGTGTTCCTGTTTTTGAATGTTACACTGAGTTTCCTTCCTGTACAGTGCCTCCTAATTTCGGCAACACTCCCTGAATAGCAAAAGATTGGCGGCATTCCTGGAGCCTTAGTAACGTTGTTGGCGGTGGTTGTTTTGGTGGTGGTGGTCTTGCTGGTGGTAGTTTTTGGTTGTTGGGGGGGAGTGGCTTCGGCGGCTGAAGATGTTGTTGCTGCTTGGGGCTCAACTGGAGTTGGTGCTTTGGTTGTAGGTGTGGGGGTCTACTTCTTTGGTGTCTGAAGTTCCTCAATTTGGGCTCGCTTGGTGGCGCTGTCGTTCTTTTTGGTTGTTTTCCTTGGCCTTTTCTTTCCGGGTTTGGGTGAGTCATTGGGGTCATCTTCAGAGCTCGTTGTAGCACTTAGCTCTTCTTCAGTGGACGATTCCTCGCTGTTGCTGGTTGTATTGTATTCTTCTTCGCTGTCTTCGGCTTCGGCATCCATATTTGTGTCGTCGTCATTGTTTGGGTTGATGGTCATCGGTTGAACTGCCTGGATAATACTTGTAAATCTGGCGTTGTATTGTGGTTCGAGGTTGCTGGTAATGCTTTTCAGCAATGCTTGCAGTGAAGACAAAGCTTTATCCAGATTAAAAGGTTCCATTGCTGGATTAACCTTAATTCCAGTAAACACTTTATTATTTTGTTAGCACGGATTAACTTGCACAACACTATTTTAAGAAAAACTATTGTTCCGCACTTAATCCACATTAATCCTTTTGGTTTTTGGGATAATCTTATTCCCTTTTGTAGGTCGCTGTTGGGCAGTAAACTCAGGTAGCCCGCAGGTACCCGTATTTTTGTCCTTTTTTGCTTAGGGGTTGTTTTTATTTTAAATAAAATATTCCGCTATGCGTGTGTCTTCCTTCGACTGTGGTGACTGTCTGAATGACGATTTAGCGAATGGCTGAGAATGCTGTGTCTTTCTTAAACTATTCCTGTCGTTTTATACTTTTTTTCTTTAACCAATTTTCCTCAATACACATGCACTTTTGATGTATTTTTTGGCGCACGCCGCCGCGGCGCCGCATGCGGAAGTGATGATGATGAAGGGTTGGTTTGTGATGTTGAGGATCGTAAATGTTTTATTGGATTTGAATATGCGGTGGATGGATCGTGATGATTGTGGTGGGGTGTGGGTAATCTGTTTGGTGGTGGTTGCTACCGTGCGTCGGTCGGTCGGTCGGGAGGGAGGGAGTTTAAAGAAGATGTGTGTGAAGTAGTTTTGGATATTTGGAGAATGTGCGTTTGATGGATCGTGATGATTGTGGTGGGGGTGTGGGTAATGTGTTTGGTGGTGGTTGCTGCCGTGTCGGTCGGTCGGTCGGGAGGGAGTTTAAAGAAGATGTGTGTGTGAAGTAGTTTTGGATATTTGGAGAACGTGCGGTGGATGGATCGTGATGATTGTGGTGGGGTGTGGGTAATGTGTTTGGTGGTGGTTGCTGCCGTCGGTCGGTCGGTCGTGTCGTCGTGGTCGTGGTCGTCTTTGTTGTATGTCGTTGCGGAGGATAGGATAAGAATGTATTATAGGAAAATAACAATAATTGTCAAAAAGATATAAGTTTAATTTAAAAATGGCTATTAAAGTTAATTTGATATTTGAAGACAAACGATTTTTTAGGATGAAGCGATGCGATGTATTGGATTTGTTTGTTTGTTTAATTTTCTAGCATAAACTATAGACAAAGAACAATTAAAATTTTATAACTCACTATCCCTAACCACTCGCTGCCCCTGGGGTAATAAAAGCATTGCGTTGCGTACTTAGCCTAGCTCTCGTTTCAAATGGGGATGAATCAACACGATTAGATTTGCCCCACGTTTTTTTTTTAAAAGAATTCCGTAACAGGCCAAATTGTTATTAAACTTTAAATTGATATCTGAAGCCAAACGATTTTTTAGGATGAAGCGATCCGATGTATTGGATTTGTTTGTTTGTTTAATTTTCTAGCATAAACTATAGAAAAAGAACAATTAAAATTTTATAACTCACTATCCCTAACCACTCGATGCCCCTGTGGTAATAAAAGCATTGCGTTGCGTACCTAGCCTAGCTCTCGTTTCAAATGGGGATGAATCAACACGATTAGATTTGCTCCAATGTTTTTTTTTTTAAAGAAAAAAAATTGAATTCCGTAACGGGCAAAATTGTTATTAAATTTTAAATTGATATCTGAAGACAAACGATTTTTAGGATGAAGCGATCCGATGTATTGGATTTGTTTGTTTGTTTAATTTTCTAGCATAAACTATAGACAAAGAACAATTCAAATTTTATAACTCACTATTCCTAACCACTCGCTGCCCCTGGAATAATAAAAGCATTGCGTTGCGTACCTAGCCTAGCTCTCGTTTTAAAATGGATGAGATTAGATTTGTTATAATGAGAGAGAAGTACTTCGAAATTTTAAAGATATTTGTACATTATATGTTTAACGACTGGTCTCGTTTTAATGATATTGAGTGAAAGAAAACGGTTTTTATGGGAATACAGTTATGTTCCTACCATAATTTTTTTTTGTCACAGTACTTGAAGAAAATTTTTCATATAAAAGCCATCTAACTTTGTTGAATTTAAAGTATTAATATTCCTATTCTGAACGTACAAGGGCAGAAATGGACTTCCTACAAAAATTAAACACCATCACGAAGGAGAAGCCTCTAGTATCCCTGAGGACACTCAGTGAAGAGATGATGACCATCATAAAGGCTACGAAGAGAACCACCAAATTTGGAGAAAAGGTTATGGTGGAATTGGAAAAGTTTAAATGTTTTCTACCGAATAAATTCTCCGATTTGACAGAGGAAGATATGGCCCAACTAAAAGGTTGCAGGATGAAGGTCATACAACCACCACCTGTGCTATATAGGGCATATACTATAACGTTTTCTGAGCCATCCAAGCGGGGAAGGAATGAGGATGAAGACGACGAAGAAGTAGCCGAACAGCATCCAAACGGCAAAAAACGGATGAGGATTGAAAATTAAAAAAAAATGTTAAATTTGAAAAAATAAAATAAAATATAATATAAATATAATTTAAAAAAAAAATGTTTTCTAATTTCACTTATATAATTTTCTCAAATCTCCGTTGGATCTTTTCTTTTCTCTTGCTTAGAAGGAGAAATCTTGATGAGGTCTGGGTTTTTTTTTATGAATGATTAAAACACTGCAGTATTTTACTTTTTAATATAGTTTATTCATTTTAAAATTGTTTTAGCACGGTTAGACTTCTTCTTTGTTGATTTGAAAACCATAAACAGTTAGTAAAAAAAAAAATCGTTGAAATAACAGACTCCCATAGAAATTAAACTAATTTTTGTAAGACTATGACTTTCAGGTTAGTTTCACACATTCGGTTCATTTTCGGATCGATCCTGATAAGTGTGAATCGATGAAAACGGCAAGAAAAAAAGAACCGAATACTGACCGAACCAAATGAAACCTGATATGTGTGAAACTAGCCTTCGAAATTTTTAAAAGATATTGTCTTGTTTATTAGTATTATTTTTGATTAAAAGGTATCCAAGAGTTGTGATCGGATGGAAAACCGAGCTATTTTACAAATATTTTATTCTTTTTCGTCTGAAGCACTTTTTCAATCAGATATGTATCGGGAAACTTTGTTTTTTGTAACTCTAGTTCATAGAATTGGCCCTTTATTGGATGTCCTTAATAGTCTTCTAACAGATATGTAAGAGGATTTGTGCGCTGTACTTTGATTATCTTAAAGATTTCAGTAGTCCAATTTGGAGTGTACCCTTTATCAAAAACATGTTTGTATTTACTAATTCTTACAAAGTCTCCTACCTTGAATTTAGGAGTAATATGAATTTTGATGTAATTATGTATATATTTTGGAGAGTCAATGTTTTTCGTTTGAGGCATTTTCTTGAGATGGTTTCATTTTTATTGTACGATGTTTTGAATTATTATAAGTTTTAGTCAGCAAACCTATCATATCAATCCATTTATATGTTCCTTTAAAACTGAATTCTTTCCACATAAGAGTTTTCAATGTGCGATTAAATCGTTCGACAATCGATGCTTTCAGTGGAGTAAATGTTGGATAATGGTTGATTTGATATTTTTGCATTAGAGTTTGAAATTTCTTATTGAAAAATTCTTTTCCATCATCTGTTTGTAAATTCTTAGGCCATCGACCTTTGTTGAATATATCTTTCATGGCAACAGTGACCATTGCCCCAGTTTTATGTTTAATAGGAGTCGTCCAAGAAAATTTAGAAAATGTATCAATAACTGTGAGAAGATATCGGTAGTTTTCATTTTCTGGCGAATACGGTCCCATTTCGACTAGATCAGCTTGCCATAAATCATCAAGCCCCTTGATAACGACTCTCCTTTTTTTAAAATTTCTTCTTGCTGGCTTATGTAGTTCTTCGACAATGTCTCTTTTACTCATCTTTTCACTGAATGATTAAAACAACAAAACATTTTACCTTTTTATTAGTTTATTTATTTAAATTCTTTCATTTGATATAGTAACAAGATTTACCTATATGTATACATAGATACTCTTTAAGTCTTTTATACAGAGACATCAATTTTTTATTCTTAACATTCTATTTTCAAGCATGTGGCATGCGCATGTATCTGGTCCATCTTTACACAGATTTGAAGACCATGGACAGTTAGTAAAATGACACCCGTGTTTTGAAGTTGTACTCGATATATTCATAAATCTTTTCAAGAAGATAACATTGTTTAAAAGCTCCTCATGATGTTCTTCCAATATATTATTATGATTTATTTTCAAAAACTCCAAAATTTCATCAAAAATGAATCGAGTATCTATGTTAGGCATGATAATTGAGTTGACACAATTTTGCATTAAGTTAAAGACTGAAGTGAAGTTATGATTGACTTTAAGTAAAATAGTAGTATCCCTTGAATTATAATTTTTTCTTTTTTTTTAATTAATTGTGTCAAACAAGAGTTTCTCAAATTTTTCAACAACTTCATATTTAATGTATTCTCTAAGTTGCTCGTTTGCGTTATCAACATATTTTTTGTTAGCAGCGTCTTCCTGTTCTTGTGGATCTTGAATATTTTTTAGTCGTTTAAACGTTAGATTGGAATCACCGCTTTCTGTTTTTAAAAAACCCTCACCAGCTGGTCCAGGCAAACCTCGCTCTCCGTCTCCCTGTAAACCTGGTGGCCCCGGCTCTCCTTGTTTCCCTCTTGGGCCTCGCGGTGGGGTCATATATGAATAACGACCAAATTTATCAACACTCATTATTTTTTTATTCGATAATATCGTCTTCTTTAAGTTCTTCAATAATTGAAACAATTTCGTTAGAATGATTGTTATGTCCAGCTTGATGTGAAGCAATAAGAAGTCTCAATCGATCTACAAGCTCATTCATTCATTTTTGATAATTGCATTAATCCATTTCCTGAAGTTGTTTGTGGTGTTAATGGTGAAGGTAATGGCTTAATAGAAGTGTTTGTGTTGAATCCTAATAATTTACTTATTATATTTTTATACTTATAACCACGATTACCAAGTATTTGTCGCTGTGAATCATGATCTTTTCTATATACATTAACATTAGTGTCATGTAAAATGGTCTTGTAGTTTTTTAAATCTTCGTCAGTGTAAATTGTCTTATGGGGATTTTTCTTAAATATAAGCTCATATAACCCATTTGTTCCTTCAAAGGTTTTATTTTTAATTTCTATATCCCTGCCGAGAATATTGAACTTAGCATTACCGATGTACCACTTTCCATCTTTTAAACGAATACCATACGTTTTATCAAGAGTGTTGGAATTATTAATAAATAAATCTATATATTTTTTAGGCGTGTCGTGAAATTCTTCTTGTGACAATCGTTCCATAAAGTTGCGATGACTTGCGTAATAGTTTGAGGTTTTCTTTGTTCTTTTTGGAGTATCATTGTCATCGACAAAAATAGGTGAATCGTCAATAAAAGACTTTGGCGTAATGAATTCATCATGTGGTTGATGTTGCTCCAGATTGAGTTTTATTTTCTTTAAAGGGCTCTCGATAAGACTGTTTTGAAACTGCTCGGAATTTGATTTTTTAACCAATTCGTTTAGTGGTTTCGTGAGTGGTTTAAAAGTTTCTTCAATTTGAGTCTCGTAAGCTTCCCTATCGGTCTTGAATGATTTGTATTTCTTTCGTAGAGCATCGGTGGTTTTAATAAGCTCTTTTGTTAGTTTTACATCTATGTTCATCAAATTGTAAAGTTAATTTCTTCTTACAAATGCAGTTGAAAAAATAAATCTCAAATTTGATGAGAAAATCTTTCGATAGTTCTTAAACCAAATTTTTATTGCGCTTACTGGTCTTAACCGTATAGAATACTGGGTCTTAAACTGGATTGAACCGCTTTTAACTGCTATAATCTGTCGCTGAACTGTTCTGTACTGCTCTCAGAGAACATTACTGTATATATGATGCAAAAATCAAAAATTGTATCTATTTTATAGCTTAAGGAAGCAGTCAAAACCCTTTCTATATCGACCTTCATTCAAAGGGCTGTCCTTATCAATGACCACAAAACCGTAATTTGTGTTCCAACATTCTGCACATACCTTTTGAAACATTTTAAATGTCATATCCGAATTGACATGATCATTATAAATATGTTTTAAATTCATATCATCCTGTTTGAAGACGATGAGAAAATTCGCATTGTCTCGAATTAAGTGTTTCGGTATTCTTGTATATGTTTGGCACAAATAAAAACTATCGATGTGATGATGTCGTCCATTTTACCTTTTTATTAGTTTATTTATTTAAATTCTTTCATTTGATATAGTAACAAGATTTACCTATATGTATACATAGATACTATTTTAGTCTTTTATACAGAGACATCAATTTTTTATTCTTAACATTCTATTTTCAAGCATGTGGCATGCGCATGTATCTGGTCCATCTTTACACAGATTTGAAGACCATGGACAGTTAGTAAAATGACACCCGTGTTTTGAAGTTGTACTCGATATATTCATAAATCTTTTCAAGTAGATAACATTGTTTAAAAGCTCCTCATGATGTTCTTCCAATATATTATTATGATTTATTTTCAAAAACTCCAAAATTTCATCAAAAATGAATCGAGTATCTACATATGTTAGACATGATAATTGAGTTGACACAATTTGGCATTAAGTTAAAGACTGAAGTGAAGTTATGATTGACTTTAAGTAAAATAGTAGTTTCCCTTGAATTATAATTTTTTCTTTTTTTTTAATTAATTGTGTCAAACAAGAGTTTCTCAAATTTTTCAACAACTTCATATTTAATGTATTCTCTAAGTTGCTCGTTTGCGTTATCAACATATTTTTTGTTAGCAGCGTCTTCCTGTTCTTGTGGATCTTGAATATTTTTTAGTCGTTTAAACGTTAGATTGTAATCACCGCTTTCTGTTTTTGAAAAAACCTCACCAGATGGTCCAGGCAAACCTCGCTCTCCCTGTAAACCTGGTGGCCCCGGCTCTCCTTGTTTCCCTCTTGGGCCTCTCGGTGGGGTCATATATGAATAACGACCAAATTTATCAACACTCATTATTTTTTTATTCGATAATATCGTCTTCTTTAAGTTCTTCAATAATTGAAACAATTTCGTTAGAATGATTGTTATGTCCAGCTTGATGTGAAGCAATAAGAAGTCTCAATCGATCTACAAGCTCATTAGGATTATCCCAAAATATATAGTCTTTTTTCATTTTTGATAATTGCATTAATCCATTTCCTGAAGTTGTTTGTGGTGTTAATGGTGAAGGTAATGGCTTAATAGAAGTGTTTGTGTTGAATCCTAATAATTTACTTATTATATTTTTATACTTATAACCACGATTACCAAGTATTTGTCGCTGTGAATCATGATCTTTTCTATATACATTAACATTAGTGTCATGTAAAATGGTCTTGTAGTTTTTTAAATCTTCGTCAGTGTAAATTGTCTTATGGGGATTTTTCTTAAATATAAGCTCATATAACCCATTTGTTCCTTCAAAGGTTTTATTTTTAATTTCTATATCCCTGCCGAGAATATTGAACTTAGCATTACCGATGTACCACTTTCCATCTTTTAAACGAATACCATACGTTTTATCAAGAGTGTTGGAATTATTAATAAATAAATCTATATATTTTGTAGGCGTGTCGTGAAATTCTTCTTGTGACAATCGTTCCATAAAGTTGCGATGACTTGCGTAATAGTTTGAGGTTTTCTTTGTTCTTTTTGGAGTATCATTGTCATCGACAAAAATAGGTGAATCGTCAATAAAAGACTTTGGCGTAATGAATTCATCATGTGGTTGATGTTGCTCCAGATTAATAAAAAAAAAAAAAAAAAAGATTGAGTTTTATTTTCTTTAAAGGGCTCTCGATAAGACTGTTTTGAAACTGCTCGGAATTTGATTTTTTAACCAATTCGTTTAGTGGTTTCGTGAGTGGTTTAAAAGTTTCTTCAATTTGAGTCTCGTAAGCTTCCCTATCGGTCTTGAATGATTTGTATTTCTTTCGTAGAGCATCGGTGGTTTTAATAAGCTCTTTTGTTAGTTTTACATCTATGTTCATCAAATTGTAAAGTTAATTTCTTCTTACAAATGCAGTTGAAAAAATAAATCTCAAATTTGATGAGAAAATCTTTCGATAGTTCTTAAACCAAATTTTTATTGCGCTTACTGGTCTTAACCGTATAGAATACTGGGTCTTAAACTGGATTGAACCGCTTTTAACTGCTATAATCTGTCGCTGAACTGTTCTGTACTGCTCTCAGAGAACATTACTGTACATATGATGCAAAAATCAAAAATTGTATCTATTTTATAGCTTAAGGAAGCAGTCAAAACCCTTTCTATATCGACCTTCATTCAAAGGGCTGTCCTTATCAATGACCACAAGACCGTAATTTGTGTTCCAACATTCTGCACATACCTTTTGAAACATTTTAAATGTCATATCCGAATTGACATGATCATTATAAATATGTTTTAAATTCATATCATCCTGTTTGAAGACGATGAGAAAATTCGCATTGTCTCGAATTAAGTGTTTCGGTATTCTTGTATATGTTTGGCACAAATAAAAACTATCGATGTGATGATGTCGTCCCATAATAAAATACACTCGAATCGTATCTTGTTTTTCACAGGCAATATCGTCAAAGATGAATATAGAATTTGGTTTAGCCTCTTCGACTCGAATTACATCACAATTATTGGAAAATGTAAAAAACCCATGTTTTTTATTGGTTTTATGGCTTTTCGTAAAAACTCATACTTCGGTTGATGTAGAGATTTAGAATAAACATAGATATTTTCAAATTTCAAGCCATTTGGATGTAGCAGTAAACTCATCATGACATTTGTTTTTCCAGAGTTTCAGGGACCAGTAATTAACCCTTATACTATGAGGGAATAATTTACCATGCTTTTTTCTCTCAATCTTGTTATCCAGTTCCATATTTTGTACCGGTAAATGGTATTGTTGCTTAACGAATCGCATAGTGATGAAAACTAAATAAATTCCTATAAATGTCAAGTTTATATATATACAAACCCTCATATCGCATCTAACCATTCTAGCGCAAAGATATTAATATAAAATGTTTGATTATTCCAAAAATTCTATCAGTCAAAGAAATATTGTAGAAGGAAAAGGTTTATTAAATACCTTAATAAACAAACTACCTCTTGAACTACATCTACCTGGTTATCAATACTGTGGTCCTGGAACAAAACTTCAAAAACGCTTAGCTCGAGGCGATCCGGGAATTAATTTGCTTGATCAAGCGTGCAAAGAACACGATATATCGTATTTCAAATTTAAAAATACATCTGATCGACACATTGCCGATTTTTAACTGAAAAGGCCTGGCAGCGATTTAAATCTAAGAACGCAAGTATAGCTGAACGGTCAAGCGCACTATTGGTTACCAACCTCTTAAAAGCAAAAACAAAATTCGGTATGGGTTGTTCTCAGAGTAAAGATAAGAAGCCTAAGAAAAGAGCGAAAAATGAAAACGAAGAAAAGAAGTTCAAGATAGATAATAAAGCTAAACAACCCTCCTTTCGAAAAGTGATTCACACAATTGGGAATAATATCAAACGTAAAAAACCTCTCAATTTAGAAAAAGCAATTAAAATTGCAATATCATCTGCCAAGAAAACAGTTCGAAAAAACATTAAAAGAATTAAGACGCCAAGAGTTATTGCCATACCAAAAACTGGGGGAGCAATTCCTTTCCTTATTCCTCTGTTTGCTGGACTTTTAGCACTTGGAGCTTTAACGGGTGGAGCTGCAGGAGTAGCCAAAGCTGTCAGCGATATCAGCATTGCTAAAAAAGATCTAGAGGAGAAAAAACGTCATAACGAGAAAATGGAATCAATTGCAGTCGGACAAGGCTTACACCTTAAACCTTATAGAAAGGGGCTTGGACTTTATTTAAATCCAAAGTCAAAAAACTCCTAAGTTCGCTACCCAATCGTGCATTAAATGAAATAGATTTGAGAAATTTTGCAAAGAATTTAATTCCGAATTTTCGAGGAGTTTTCATGCGCGATAATTTACCAAAAACTTAACCGAAGAAAAATGAATCTGGGATTGTAAATCTTGATTCCTCAATTGGTCCTGGAACGCACTGGGTAGCGTATTATAAAGACGGCAGTAAAATTGAATATTTTGATAGCTTTGGAAATTTACAGCCTCCTAATGAAATTATTAACTATTTGGGTGACAAAATTAACTATAATTATACTAAATATCAAGATTACGACTCTTTTAATTGTGGTCATTTATGTTTAAGATTTTTATATGATTGTTTATTTTCAAATAAATAAAGAGTTTTCTTTAAAAATGGTTTCATTGTATTTTTTATAAGCATGACGTTGACACTTACGCTAAGCGGAAGAACTTCCCATCTATTAGCTGAATATTTTCCACCTTTGAACCTGGATCAGGACTACGTTTGCGGATTGATTGATTTTCAAACGTACAACTCCATTCCGAATGTAGATGAACGGAACAATTTGTTTCATATAGGGGAATATGAAATTGAAATCCCAACTGGGTCTTATGAAATTGATAACATTGCAAAATTTATTTCCGAAGAATTATTATCACGAAATTCTACAGCTATTGTTCAAATAGAGGCAAATAATAATACTATGGTATCTGAAATCCGGAGCAACGAAAAAATATATTTCAATAAGGATAGAACTATTGGAAAATTACTTGGTTTCAGTAAATGTGTTCTTGACCCCGGTGTGGTACTTTTGTCGGATTTACCTGTTGATATAAATAAGGTGAATGTAATACGAGTTGAGTGTAATATCATTACTGGTTCTTATTTTAATAATACTCCTGTGCATACTTTACATGAATTTTCTCCAGAAACAGGAGCAGGGTATAAAATCATAGAAGTCCCGAAAAATGTCATCTATTTACCTGTGAACGTCAATCGAATAAGCAGTCTAACATTAAAACTCGTGGATCAAGACGGTGACTAGATAAATTTCAGAGGAGAAAGAATAACTGTACGACTGCATTTAACTCCAAAATCACAATAATGTTAATCTATAATAGTAATTATAAAATAGATACGAAATGTAACCATCCATTTAGTTCTATTAGAACAGCACCACCGTCAAGACCAAAACTATCATCTGAAAATAAGACCTACCTTCTTACATTGGGATTTAAACTAAAGTAAAACAATATGAACGAAATATTAAACATTACCCATGGACCTAACTATGATAATAGCATATCTAAGTTTGAGTACCATAGTTACTCGCCATTTCTTCAGTCATTCAATCCAAGTGATGAAATACGTATCCCTATACAACAACAGGATTTGTGCATTTTACCCAGTGAAAGCTACATTTATATAGAAGGAGGTCTAACAAAATCAGATAGAAAGCCTTCTTCTACGGGAAAATTATCTAATAATGCGATGGCATTTCTTTTTGAAGAAATACATTATGAACTCAATGGAGTAAACATTGAGAACAATAAAAATGTTGGCATCACAACATCAATGAAAAATTATATATCATTGAATGAGAATGAAAGTAAAAGCTTAGAAAATGCTTCATGGACCGGAAACTCCAGCATTACACCTGCATCGGGTACTTTTAATTTTTGTGTACCACTAAAGAATCTGTTGGGATTTGCTGAAGACTATAAAAGGATTATAGTAAACGCAAGACATGAATTGGTTCTAATTCGTACTCGAAGTAATGAGAATGCTTATTATACTACAGAAAACGAGGAAATAAAACTATCAATTTTCAAATTGCAATGGAGAGTTCCGCATATTACCTTATCCGATTCAAACAAGATTACATTATTGAAACAAATACAATTAAATCCAATTCAAATTCATTTTCGAACTTAGGAAATGTACGAATATCCAACACTGCCAACTAACACTGATCATGTATGGACAGTTAAGACTTCAACTCAACTTGAGAAACCGAGATATGTTATTATTGCTCTACAAACGAATAGAAAAAATCAAAAGGATAAGGATGTAAGCAAATTTGACCACTGTGAAGTGAGCAATGTAAAGGTACATTTAAACTCTGAATCGTACCCTCGTGAAGATTTAAATCTTAAATATAAACTAGACCAGTATGCCATTCTCTATGAAATGTACAGTAAATTTCAATACTCATACTATCAAAAACACTCACAATCACTTTTATCACGACAAAACTTCAAGGATATCGCCCCAATAATGGTGGTTGATTGTTCCCGTCAAAATGAATCAATTAAAACAGGACCAGTGGATGTAAAAATTGAACTTAAAACAACACTTCCAGTTCCACCTTTAACAACTATGTATTGCCTTATTCTTCATGACCGTGTAATAGAATATAATCCAGTTACTGAAGAAGTTAACAAACTTACTTAAATTGACTGTCATGGTGTGTAAACTAATACGTAATCAAATAAAAAAATCATTTTATCTAACAATATTTTAACCTATCGGGTTCATGCTCAATGATTTTGTTAAAACCAATACTCACCATGTAACCATTCCAAATAAATAAACACATAAACAATATTGTACTTCTAGTTCTTTTTATTTAATTCGTTTTTACATTTTTATTGCAATATTTTTCAAAGAAATATCAGAAAATGTTACAAATGCATTGTAAATCTAAGAGGGTAAGAATGCCGTGGGACTATTTTGACGATAAAATCCAAAAGGTAGGGAGCTATGGTTAGAGAGAAAGTGGCGTTTTTCCGATCTTGGTCTATAGGTCTTGCACTGAGTCTTTGTTATCACTTGATGATCCCTTGTCCTGCAAATATTGTCAGAAATAATCTGAATGTGATCATTGTCATCGGCGTTAAGAACGGCTTGTTTGATTGCTTCAAAATTAACTTTTTTTGATGCTGAGTAATTTAAGCATAATCCCTTTACCTTGCATATTACCTCTTCAGTGTTGTCTTTTCCACTTAAGACTTTGTACACGCAGAAAAATTGATTATGATTTTTTTTACCAAATTTCGTGAAAAAAAAGCAAAGTGATACTGTTAATATAGAGCTAGCAAAGTTACTTATCATAAATTAAACTAGTCAACTCTGTTAAGATAATTCGTGATAAATTAACGTAGTTATCATTTCCCCTCTAAATTAAACCCGATTATTTTTAGCAAAACAAGTTAACTGATAAGAGCATAGTAACAGGGTTCTTAAGAGCCTTTCAAATTGGCTATTATTATACAAGCAACTCTGTTTTTAAAACCAAACTCACTTGTTTAATTTTCTTTTTAAGAGACGGTCTATGTGTTCATTTTTAACAATTCTTTCGGTTAAATTTACACAAAGTACTGTGTTAAATTTAACTTACTTTATTTCATACTAAAAAAAAAATAGAGCCCATGGCACCTTACTCTGTATTAATGAGCCAACCCAGTTTGGTAAATTTTCACAGCCTACTTGGTTAAATTATACAAACTTACTAGGTTGATTTTTCACAATCAACTTGCCTAAATTATACTAACATACTCTGCTTTAAATATCCAAACTACTTGGTTAAATTTTACAAACTTACTAGTTTGATTTTTCACAATCAACTTGGCTGAATTATGCTAACATACTCTGCTTTAAATAGCCAACCTACTTGGTTAAATTATACAAACTTACTAGGTTAATTTTTCACAATCAACTTGGCTGAATTATACCAACATACTCTGCTTTAAATACCCAACCGACTTAGTTAAATTATACAAACTTACTAGGTTCATTTTTCACAATCAACTTGGCTGAATTAAGCCAACATACTCTGCTTTAAATACCCAACCTACTTGGTTAAATTATACAAACTTACTAGGTTGATTTTTCACAATCAACTTGGCTGAATTAAGCCAACATACTCTGCTTTAAATACCCAACCGACTTGGTTAAATTATACAAACTTACTAGGTTAATTTTTCACAATCAACTTGGCTGAATTATGCTAACATACTCTGCTTAAATAGCCAATCTACTTGGTTAAATTATACAAATTTACTAGGTTAATTTTTCACAATCAACTTGGCTGAATTAAGCCAACATACTCTGCTTTAAATACCCAACCTACTTGGTTAAATTATACAAGCTTACTAGGTTGATTTTTCACAATCAACTTGGCTGAATTAAGCCAACATACTCTGCTTTAAATACCCAACCTACTTGGTTAAATTATACAAACTTACTAGGTTGATTTTTCACAATCAACTTGGCTGAATTAAGCCAACATATTCTGCTTTAAATACCCAACCGACTTGGTTAAATTATACAAACTTACTAGGTTAATTTTTCACAATCAACTTGGCTGAATTATGCTAACATACTCTGCTTAAATAGCCAATCTACTTGGTTAAATTATACAAACTTACTAGGTTGATTTTTCACTGTAAACTTGGCTGAATAACGTAAGTTCACTTTGTTTCAATCAGCTAATCCACTTTTTTCACAACTAATTTAGTTCATATTAGATGAGACTCTTGGTCGCTTTGAGCATACTTACTTGATTTAATTTTCACAGGCAACTTAGCTGGATTAAGCAACTAAGCTGTGTTTTATTGGTCAGTTTTTCGATCTTATTACTTAATTTTTTAAATAAGGGATCCTGATTGGTTATAGTTGTCTTTACATCCCAAAATAATTTCAACCAATTAAGAATATTTTCAATGCATCGGAAAAAAACATCTTAAAGTGAAAACCAATCTTAAAAAATGAAAACACATAAGTTTTTCAATTTAGTATATACAAAGATATTTTATTTTACCATTCTTATAAACGTAACGTAACATGTTTAAATAAGAAAAAATATTCAGTAACAGTATAGATTTAAGATGTTAAACTTTAAATAGGAGATAAGTTGTTAACGTAACAAAATATAACATAACATAACATGAAATAACTAAATCAAAAAATTTATTAAAATGTGTGTTAATTGTAATTTTGTAATTTATATATAAAAATTATAGATATGCACATCTTATTCATAATATGTGTGAAGAAAAGAGCTTCTTTTAAAACCAACACCAACAACTTACTCCAATCAGATAATTGATATTAATACATTACAAAGTATTAAGGAACATAGTTATAATGGCTACACGCTTAGTAGTAATTAAAGATATATATAGGAAGATAAGAATTTATAATGGACTTCTTAAGATAACGTACTGCCTGCCATTCGGCAAAGTATTTAAAGTATTTGGAATTGGAGAAAGAAAGGATTCGAGCAACATTGTAACTTGATTAGTTAATGATGGAACCTCTACCTCATAAGCGTATTAATGATCATCAAAACATAAAGTTTGTAGTAACATACCCTCAAAAATAAGGCAATCAGAATTGTATAAATATATTTTTTCTAATAAAAAAAAGTTGTACAGATAACGATCGGAGTTAAGACTTTTTACCAAGATTGATCCTTTTTTATATAATATAGAAGACATTGTCGCCCAATTCACCCTAATCAAAGTTTTCTTAGGGTCCAGTTGAAGCAGTGATTGGAGTATTTTAGTTTCAGGTAATGGGACAATTTTCTTAGGCCCTACTTCAAGTATGTTGCAAAGTTTTCCCCTAAGAAACATTTCATTTAAACTTAGTTGATGTTTCATTGCTAAAGACCAAGTGACATTTATTTGATTGCACGATGATCTAGCCGACATTTTTGATTGCCTGTGTTTGGCTTCAAACCTCATAGACCAAAATGATGATAATGGACCGTATTTTTTAAGAGCGGTATGATAGTGAAGGAGGTTGTGAAACTTTGGCTTGAGAGAGTCTTTGGTAAGTTTTATATATAGTTCATTAAGCTCAGCTATTAAAACTTGTAATAAATTGTCTGTTCCAGGTGAAATTCTGACGCTAAGAAGTATATCAAGAATTTTTCTCAAATTTGTGTATAAAGCCCAATAATCATCGTCCCTTGGTATAAAATCACCTATTAGCAATCCCAAAAATCTTAAGAGAGTAAGCATTTCTCCAGAAGATAAACGTATATTTCCCCGTTTGAGATGTTCTTTTTCGATACTACAAGGCTTATTTTTACTATCAGGACCATATTCAAAAGCTAATAATTTATCATTAAAAATAGCTAGAGTAAAGAATTTAGAGTTTTGTGTGTACTTATTTAGCATAAAACTTAAAATGTATTTGGCTACACCTTCCAAAACATCATGCATAACGTCAGCGCCAACTTGCTGAAATAAATCGAAACCTTTTATGCCTAGAAAGACACACCTTTCCTTAATACCAGTTAAAGACAAATTATTCAAAGCAAGATCGGCTTCATAGGAATCTGTTGTTCGCAAAAGAGCTGAATTTTCATACAATTGCTCTTTTAAATCTGCCTTTGTAACTTTGCACACTCTGCAAGAAAAATTTGCTGAGAAACTCTCTACAAACCCAATCATGGAGTGGATTCCTAAGTTATCACCCAGAATTAGACCAAGTTCAAAATATAAAGTTCCCTTGAAAGTTGGAACATCTATCTGTATGCCCTCTTCACTAAGAAAATTAAAATCATCAATAACTGGTTTAAATATTATATTGTTGCCGAAAGATACTCTATCAGACGAGTGAAATAGCAAAATGAGAAAAATGTTTGATAGAACTGATGAACGCCAAGGCGAAAGACATGGAATTGAGACGTAGACTGCTCGTAACTTGTGAACACCTGCATGACTGCCAAGAACGTTCCCGATTTCATAATCATCGAAATATATAAAAAGAGGTAGAACAATACGGTTTGAGTGATGCAGAACCCGATTTTTCCAATAAGATCCTTGGATAAAATTCTCCATAACATTTGTATCTTTAAGACTATCCATATATTCCAAAGTTTCAGCGAGTACGTTTTCAAGAGAGAAAAAGGTTTGCAATATATTTCGAAGTGGGATAAAATGTTCTTGGCAATCGATTACTTCCATACGTGAAATTCCATTTCTTTTAACATGGTCGAATCTTTGTCCAATAACGATTCCTTGAGGTGCGATGTATGTTTTTTTTTACTGTAAAAAGATATTCGTTTTTGTTCAGTCATAAAACTTTCTAGCGGGGAAATGATGGTAGGTACAAGTGTTTCGACTAAAACTTTTGAAATATCATTTGAAAGGGAGTATTCTTGACAAATTGCATTAACAGTGTTATTAATAGCTGGCCCTAATGTACTGAAAAATTCTTTCAGACCCTCAATTACTTTTTGAACCACATTTCTAGGCAAAAGTACATTTCCATAGAGGGATGCAATAAAAATGGATAATGATTCATTAACTGGCGGCGTTTTCGAAACCGTAGCCATGTTGAACTGTTCGATGATTCGTTTTGGGTAAATTTTTATAAAGTCATTTGGTTCGGATTCAATATCATCAATACAGTTTGGATGATTTTGAACCAAGGAAATATGCTCCTTCTGGATATGTCGTCGAAATGAATTAAAAGAAGAAAAGGACCTCTTACAACCATCTTCGTTGCATTTGTAGTTTAAAAATTCATGTTCAGAGTGACTAAAATTAAAATGTGATTTAAGAGATTTAAGATCCTTAAAAAAGGATTTGCATAGAAAACAAAAAACCATGATTATTAAATGTAAGAAACAAATGGAGTTTGTCTTATTGTTCGTCGATTCCTATTTGGGCGAGCAAGGTGTTGGCGGCGGTGGACTCTTTATCGAAAGTTGTTGATAATTTTAAAAAAGCTTTTTGAATAAACATCCATGTAGATTTGGATTCCGCTGGATATTCTGCGTTTATCATAAATATAATTTTGAAGCATATATCTACCGCTTCAATAATGGAATTAAAAACATACTTTATCTCATTTATAACTACAAAATAGCTTTTAGTTTTGTCAAGAGACGTACCTACAATCAAAATATAAGGCTGCAGTGTTAGACCAAGTTCCTGAAGTTTCTCCCGCCTCAAGGAAATGGATTGATCGACTTCAGCATCACTGTATACATGAGTGATGAAGCTCTCCCTTACCTCCGATTTCGATGGTCGCCAAACTTTTTTATTTACTCCTCTCAATCTTATAGTTGAAACCATTAGGAGGGTTGGTATAAGCAGGAATGCTCCAATATTGCTTATATTTTCTGTCACTGGAATAAAAAAAAAATTAAAAACAAAACTTGTTAGAAACTTTCTGAAAAAGCAAAACTATTAATTTATTTAAGTATAATGAAAATTAATGGTAATCTTAAGTAAATAAAAAAGAAATAAACGATACATGCCTGAAATTCTATCAAAATTTTGTTCAAGTACATTTTTTTTGACGTGAGTCAACTATCTTTTCCTGTAGACTAAGAGCAAATTTTGAGTGTGAATGATTACAAAATAAGAATTATGACCCCTATACTATGGCTTGATTAAACTTTCCAATCCAATTTCTAGCATTACTATATTTATGTACGAAAAGAAAAATATTGTTATAAATTGCATATAATACCTATATAGCTTTCCATATCTGTGTATATGTTTCAACAGAAATTCACGAAAATACAAAAAAAGAGAAAAAATTGATAAAAAACGTTAGGATGATTGTTATATTTCTATTTATAATTAATTTAAGTTTTTTGTTTTCAGATAATTTTTTGAAAATTGTTTTCAGATTCGGAACCTATAATAATTCAAATAATTTGAAACCCTTTTTCGTTTTCATCAAGCCTCTTAAGACTTGCTTTTAAAGGCTTGTAAACATTTTTGAACTTAGAAAAAATTTTCAAATTGTTTTTTTTTTGATATTTCTTCGGGATAAAGACTTAAAAAAAGTTTCAATATTTTTTCTTCAGGAAAAAGACAGACAAATTTTCAATATTTTTGCTTCGAGAAAAAGACTTAGAAAAATTTTCAATATTTTTGCTTCGGGAAAAAGGCAGAAAAATTTTCAGTATTTTTTCTTCTGGAAAAAGACTTAGAAAAATTTTCAATATTTTTTCTTCTGGAAAAAGACAGAAAAATTTTCAATATTTTTTCTTCGAGAAAAAGACTTAGAAAAATTTTCAATATTTTTGCTTCGGAAAAAGACTTAGAAAAATTTTCAATATTTTTTCTTCAGGAAAAAGACAGACAAATTTTCAATATTTTTGCTTCGAGAAAAAGACTTTGAAAAATTTTCAATATTTTTGCTTCGGGAAAAAGGCAGAAAAATTTTCAGTATTTTTTCTTCTGGAAAAAGACTTAGAAAAATTTTCAATATTTTTTCTTCTGGAAAAAGACTTAGAAAAATTTTCAATATTTTTTCTTCGAGAAAAAGACTTAGAAAAATTTTCAAAATTTTTGCTTCGGGAAAAAGACTTAGAAAAATTTTTATTATTTTTTCTTCAGGAAAAACGCAGAAAAATTTTCAGTATTTTTTCTTCGGGAAAAAGACAGACAAATTTTCAATATTTTTTTTTGGGGAAGAGAACTTAGAAAAATTTTCAATACTTTTTCTTCGGGAAAAAGACTTAGAAAAATTTTAACCGGTTATCTGAGGCTCGCTTTAGTGAAACTTTTTTTAGCTATCCGCGGTTCGTCTAAGTGAAAAACCCTGGGGAAATAGACCCTCGTCCTCAAACGATTTTTTCTTGTCTAGACGCTCTTTCTTTTTGTCACACCTTTTGTTAATCATCCTATACAAAGGAAAGGCTTAGATTGAAAACCAGATAATTGCATTTTTGCATTTTTCACAAGAAAAGTCAGAACAGAGGTGTTTGGAATATTTGAATACATTCAAAAATTTAGAAAAATATCCTTATACAGTATTCCCCGCTTAATTTCACTCACCATTTTGTCAGATTTTTCAATCAATTATCCGGGTAGCTTAATTAACCGTTTAAAAAGCTGTAAGGCTTACATAAAATTTCCGAATGCATTTTGTTCGGTCAGCTAAGCGAAAAAATCAATTAACCCAGGTGCAATTAAACGGGGAATACTGTACCTGCATATATTCAAAAGATTCAAAAATATTAGAAAAATTTTATAAGTTTTTGTATTTTTCACTAGCCCAAGCATAAATTATTTGTTACATACTGACTCGCATGCACTTGTTGCATGATGGTAAAAAGAAACAAGATAACGAAACAATTATAGAGAAATTGAACTGAAAACATAATATGCTGACAAGTCTTTCATGAAAGAGATGATAATTTTTTTGATTGTTTGACATTTTGTCCTACATTAATTTATTTTGACAATGTTGCGTTCATTTTCTAACAATAGGATCTAGTTAACAATAGTTAACTTTGTTCGTTTCTTTAAACAAAAATAATTACGATTTGTAACTATTTCCAACTCATGTCTACGATATTAATTAAATTTGTTGATCTGTCAAAGTGCACATGTTAGCGGATTTGTCAAATCAAACTTTTTGCTTTTAGTGAAATAAAGGGATAACAAAAATATTAAAATGGAATTTGTGGCGATTGTACCTATAGTCCGGTCAAATTAGACCAAAAAATCAGTAAACCCACGACAAATTCAGGGGAAGCTGAAAATTCTTAAAATTGTTTAAATTATAATTATAAACATTGTCTTAAAAGTCCCAACCGATCCCATGTAAGGAACAAATTTTAGCGGGGTAATAAGGTCCAAAAAATGAGTTTTTCGCGATTTTCTTGAAAACGGTAAGTTTTATCGCAAAATTACCCCAGACATAATTTGTAGATCAGGGAATTTCCTATAAAAAAGGTATCAATAATTTTTTCCCTAAAAGCCACCGCTTCTGAGATATAACGATGCAAAAAATTGCGAGCGTCATAATATGCCTAAGTACCTCACCCATATACTTTCTGTAGCTGTAATGTAAGTAAGAATATGTTTCTGTCGGTGATTTTAAGTTACATTTAAAATATAAAATACTCATGAGTATTATTCTGAGAATATCAGGTATAATGAAACTCGATCCCTTAATACATACAATAGTGTAACCTTGAGGCAACATCTGTCTCTCTGTTCAGTTGTGTGCGTGGCTACGGTCGTATACCTGTTTTGTCTAAATACTCAATACATAAAATAATGTTAGTCTTGAGCGTCACTCTGAAGTGAAAACACGTGTTCATTCTAACCTATTTCGAGTTTTTTTATGTTTTATAATAAAAATGTCCGAATATTGTTTTATTTGTGCTAAACTTTTGACTGAAAGTGAAACTGTTACTGTTGAACGTGGTCTAAAGACATTAATCGATGCAAGTATCGAACGAGCTGATGAATTTTCCGAATATCTTAAAAAACAGAAATCTGTGACAATACACGTAAGTTGTCGTAAAAATTATACTCGGAAGCATTCTATTGGGTCAGCTAAAAAAAGGCAACGTGATGAACAAGAAGCCAGTACATCGGCAGCAATCCCTCCTCGTACTAGATCACGTGTAAGTGCATCAGATTTTTGTTTTAAAGAATTATGCTTATTTTGCGGTGAGGCAGCAAAAAAAGAGAGCGAGAGGAGAAAATCTCCGGGATATCGCCGTAAAATTCTCCATGCAAGCACACTTAAGTTGAAAGATTCAATTCTGGCAGCAGCTCGGACTCGTTCCGATGCTACAGCAGAAACTGTGTTTACGCGAGTCAACTTTGTACATGATCTAGTTGCTGCTGAAGCGAAGTATCATGATGATTGTTATAAGTCATTCATGCAACCTTCCACTGGTGGTAAAGTCGGTCGTCCTAAAGACGAAACTACAAATTTGGCAATGGAAGAGATATTTACTTACATGGAAAATAGTAATGACTGCCAGTTCACTTTAAATGAGCTAAGAAATGTTTGTAAAATTACAACTTTAGATTACAAGACGATTAAGATGCGATTAAAAGTAAAGTATGGTGAAAAGCTCATTATCACTGAAAAATCAGGATCATTAACATTTATATGCTTAATAGACAATCATCATGATATTTTGAATCAAAGCTGGTATGAAAAAAAGAAAATGGATCAAAAAGAAGAACGATTTAGAATTTTAGAAGCAGCTGCAGCTATCATTCGTGAAGATATTCAATCTGCAGTGTTTGATAATTCGAACTACCCTCCACCAGGTCGCATGTTTGAAGATTTAAATAATGACATCCCAGAGACTTTGACATATTTCATAGAACGAGTTATTTTGAAAAATAAACAATCAAATTTAGATCATTTAAAGTTAATATGTACAAATCTTTGCCACAGTATTATGACTGCAGTTCGACCAAGGTCTTTCAAGTCTAAATTACAATTAGGTCTCGCAGTTTTCTTTCATCGACGGTTCGGATCCAAACGTCTTATTCAAATTTTTTCGTCTTTTGGTTTGTGTGCATCTTATAATGATACAATAATGTACGAAGCCGCAGCAGTTTTTCATCGTCCTCCTCATGTTTTATCACCAGAAAGTGGCACACTTATACAATACGTTGCTGACAATGCCGATATAAATGTAAATACACTAGATGGTAATAACACGCTTCACATAATGGGTCTTATTCAGACTTTGCTTCAACCTGCGCCGGAAAAATTGCTCAACACTATCTTTTGTAACTGTAAAAAAGGATGCAATGCTAAATGTGGTTGCAAAAAAGTTGGGCTGTTTTGTTCTCTGGCTTGTACGAATTGTCAAGGCCAGTCTTGTTCTAATGTAGAATCACCAACAACAGAGGATTCATTTAATACTGACGAAGAAACATGTGATGCTTCACTTTTAACACAATTCACCTATAGTCAGGATGAAGAAGAAGAAGAAGAAGAAGAAGAGGAAGAGGAAGAAGTGATTGACGATTCCGAATCCGACGAATAAACTATTAATTTCTAAATCTAATCACAACAGACCCGTGGAATAGGCCTATTGGGGAAACCACGTTAAAAAAAACGCGCTAAGTACACTACCTCAGAGGTGGCGTGGAAACGTGTGCGTTTATGACGCTTGCAATTTTTTGCATCGTTATATCTCAGAAGCGGTGGCTTTTAGGGAAAAAATTATTGATACCTTTTTTATAGGAAATTCCCTGATCTACAAATTATGTCTGGGGTAATTTTGCGATAAAACTTACCGTTTTCAAGAAAATCGCGAAAAACTCATTTTTTGGACCTTATTACCCCGCTAAAATTTTTTCCTTACATGGGATCGGTTGGGACTTTTAAGACAATGTTTATAATTATAATTTAAACAATTTTAAGAATTTTCAGCTTCCCCTGAATTTGTCGTTGGTCAAATGTCTAAATTGACCGGACTACTAAACGAAAAAGGAGAATTTAGATAGCCGAAAATTATTATTTTATGCTATAATAATGCAGATATAAATATTTTTAATACAAAAACATAAAATTACAAATTTTTATTTGACAGATCAACAATGTCTAACAATCTATCGTTGCTAAATGAAAGCGTAAAATCCTAACAAAGTATAACAATTTTGCTTTGACTTAATAACAATTGTTAACTTTGGTTAGAAAAACAATGCACAACAGTGCTGTCATTCAAATAACATCAGAAAAATCTCAGTAAAGATTATAGGAAAAGCGCAGTGGTGCAGAAGATTTAAAAATAAATAAAGAATAAAGCGTAGTAGATCTACTGCTTTCGCAGTGAATTCCGAACATTGCCCTATACTTCTTATTTTGTAATCAGTTACTCTCAAAATTTGTTGTGGGCTCTCGGTCTATATTACGGTTCGTTATTGTAATGAACAATTCTGTAATTGAAGACGATCTTATGAACTATTTTGCTTTCAAAAAAATAAAAATGTTCAGTATTAATTATTTAAGCAGTTGTTCAATATCTGTTCAGTATTCTATTTAATTTAAAAAAAAATTCAAAGAGAAAAATATAATCGTCTCCTAACCCTTTGAACAAACACACAAATTAATTTTTTTCTTTCGGCAATCTATCATGGACAACACATCTGTAAATTTTCATGATGCATAAATTAAAAAATATTCAAAATTCAAAAAAATATATCGTCTGTGAACACTGTACCGGGTATCGTGTGTGAAAAACTGAAATTATTAGTAAGTTTTACTTGAAATTATAAAATATATACATAGAATTTCACGAATTACAAAAAAAAAAAACTGCCATAAACAAACAGAAACACAAATTAAACTCAAATAGCAGCTTTACGAACACAACTAATGTTCTGAGCAATTAATTCTGTACGAAAAAACGGAAGATTTCTCTGCTATCTTCTTATTGATAAAAAATATTTTCAATAATTATTATTGCTAATGAATATTAGAATTAAATAAAATTAGTGAAGGAAATGGATTCTCCAAAAAAATTTAAATTAGTTTTAAACTGGTTTAATTCAATTTTTAAGTGTTTTTGTCCATAGGTCAACATTTAAAAAATATTTATTAAATAAGCTAAATTTATTTTGTATTTATTCATTATTTGGCATTTTTAAATATAGTCACCGCATTTTAAGTGTAAAAACGAATTTTAATACAATGTATTTTTTTTGCGTGTTAAATTGTCGTCATTTCTTTTTTGTTTTACTATTGATAACTGTTTCTTCCGCTAAGAAACAATTAAAAATACATTCTTTGAATGAAATTATTGTAAACTTTTGCATTATCTACTGCTGATAGTACTACTAAAATTACTCACAATTCTCCAGAGATATGAGTTTTTGTATGTATAAGTTGTTTCCTTTTAATTTTGTTTCTGCTACTCCGTAGATTTGTCTTTTTAATTTTGGAAAATTTTCCGTCAACCCTTTGCAATTGTCACTGTGTTGTGTGTTGAAGTCTTTTTCAAGCTGTTAAAAAAATAAAATCGATTTTAGTTTACAATAATTTACATAGTTTACAATATTTTTCAAATTCAGTGTTTATTATATGAATAAATTCTTACAAGTTTATATCCTAGTCCATTTTTTAGGGCCGGATATTCATCAAAATAATTCGTAATAGTAAACGTTGTTAGGAGGCGAAGTCGAGCGTTAATGGTTTTTTCCCATTTTTCTTCAACTGTTTGCCATGGATGGCTTGAATTTCTTAGCCATTCTAAATCCTCTTCAGCCGTGTCTTCATCATCTGCAATATCAAAGCTTGTTGCCAGGCGTTTAATTGAGCTTTGTATGGGAGTCGATGATCGTGTGCTGGATGGAGATGATGAAATGGAGTGCTTTCTTTTTGTAATTAAACCAGAATCCCGATATTTTCTTTTAAGATTGTGGATGTGGTCTGGCAACTTTCCAGCCAACCGGTTGACAATTCCATGATCAGAGTCTATAATTTTATTGTGGAAATAAACCGACCTATTTTCCCGTGGAAACAAATGAACAACTGAGTTTATTTATTGACCAATTTATGTACTTATTTTGATTATTGGAATTATAGTTTTCCGTCGGCTTTTTGGTCACTATAGTTTTTGCAATGAAACAATTACGTTACATTAACTTTCCCAACGTTTCGGCAGGGGTTGCTGCCTTCCTCAGGGGAACTTTATTAACACAAAAATATACAAATAATTTAAGTTAGATAAATAGGATACAATTACAATATAGTTTACTCACTCAAGAAAGATTTAAAAAAAAAAACAAAATTTAATATTAATTACATTATTACACGTCGCCAACGAGAAAAAAGTCATCAAAATTTTAAGTGATAATGGTTATCCTTCTACCATAATTCGAAGCCTCCTTTTAAAACACAAAATGCATATTCCACGACAAAACATTGATGAACCCGTTAGAACGCACCACAAAACCATGGTTTACGTCCCAACTTTATCTAACAACTTCAAAAAATCGATTTCCAAAAAATTGACAGAGGTTCGCCTTGCTTTTAAATCAAACAAAACACTTGACCAATGTTTTACTAAACTCAAGACGAAACCGGATAAGGACAAACAAACAGACGTAATCTACAAAATTAACTGCAATGGTAAATCAAATGAACTGTGCAACCTGTGTTACATTGGGACCACTAAACAACTTCTTAGACAACGCATCTCGAATCATAAGTCCGACATAAAATTAAAAAATTCTGAGAAGACAGCCCTG
Source organism: Eupeodes latifasciatus (assembly GCA_920104205.1). Classification (NCBI taxonomy): domain Eukaryota; kingdom Metazoa; phylum Arthropoda; class Insecta; order Diptera; family Syrphidae; genus Eupeodes; species Eupeodes latifasciatus. Next base: position 234,706,010 of record OV049924.1, read on the forward strand.
GCCAGTCACTGCATTGAAAGCGGTCATTCTCCAAACTTTGAAGGCGTGGAAGTTCTACAGACAGAGAAACATGTTTCGAAACGATACACGTTAGAAACATTACATATTCTCAATAACAAAAACAACATGAACCGAAAACAAGACACACAAAACATTTCTGCTGTATATTGCTCTCTTCTTTGTTCTTAAATGTAAATTGTGCTTTATTTAATTTTGACGTAACTTCACTCTTCGAAGTGCTAACTACATTTATAATTTTATTTTTAATTCATATTAATTAATGTAATTAATATTAAATTTTGTTTTTTTTTTTTAAATCTTTCTTGAGTGAGTAAACTATATTGTAATTGTATCCTATTTATCTAACTTAAATTATTTGTATATTTTTGTGTTAATAAAGTTCCCCTGAGGAAGGCAGCAACCCCTGCCGAAACGTTGGGAAAGTTAATGTAACGTAATTGTTTCATTGCAAAAACTATAGTGACCAAAAAGCCGACGGAAAACTATAATTCCAATAATCAAAAACACAAATGAACAACTTCATTTGTCCATTTTCCATAAATAGAGGCAGTAATATTTCTTTCCGGGTTTTTTTTTTTAAGTATATGAGTGCTTATAATACGCACTAATCGTAGTCTTGGGATGTTACCTAGTGGTAAGTTTTTATTTAAGCTGAGGAGTCCTTTGCCTTCTAAAGAGTTCTCAAGAAGTGTTTTAAGATCCTACAAAAAAGAAAACATAATACAGTAGATGTCGGATATAAGAAAGTCAAAAAATCCAAAGAATTCCTTTCTTTTATAAAAAATTGATATAAGAAAGAAAATTTCTTATTTAAAAAAAATGTATACAAGAAAGAAAATTTCTTATATAAAAGCAATAAACAATATTTAGCTGGTAGTTACAAAGAGACATTGTGGAATGTGTCAATTTAGTGGGCTCTTTTTTTCTCAATCATCTTCAATCGGTCACTTCTTTGACAATTCAATAAGAGTGGGTTCAGAAATTTGGTGTTTACACGAAAAAATTTCTTATAATCGTTTATTTTTCTATGTAGGGAATAAGATTTTGTATCACAATACATTTCTCATATCAGTGTTTTTCTTATAAACGAATGTGTAGTGTGTTTTGGAATGTCTGTCTTATAAACGTGTTTTTTTTATATAAGACGAATAAGGAAATATTTATACAATTTTGCAAACAATAGGTGTGGATTTTAAAATATAAATATTGTATGTAGCGAAAATGTATCAAGAATATATTCAGCCTTATCAGGAATTCCATCTTAATCGGAAACTTGTAACAAATCCCAAAATAAACTATCACAGATTCCATCGTAGTGGACAATCTTATACCAATAGTCATTACGGATTCGGTTATACATAGTTTTATTTCGGGATTCGGAAAATTTTCCGATTAAGATGGAATTCATGATAGGGACAATTGTTACTTACGTCAATACTTGAAGTACAAGACTCCATGTTTTTGATGGATTGTGGTGTTAATTGTGTATTCTCAACGAGCACTGTCGAATCAAATGAATCAATCTTGTCAAAACCAGGTAAAATATCGTTTAGCGAAAAGCTTAAGGTTTCGTTTTGGATTTGAGACCTACAGGAACTTATTTCTTGAGATTCATAGCTGTTTGAAGCGTTAGGATGCATTGCTCTACGCCATTCTTCCAAGTTCCTCATAAAAAGGACTCGGTGCCCTATGACAGGTAACATTTCCTTAATTTCGGAAGCACCTAGTAGCGGTAAACTCATTGACGTTATGGCATTTTCTGTAACAATGAAAATTAATTCGTTGGTAATTTCAACTATTTTTTCTTGAGTATTCAAAAGAAGTAAAGGTACCATTTAAACATTTTATGTGAATCCAAACATTTTTTGATAGTCAGATAAACAATTAGTTAACTAATTTCGTTTCCTCCTTTTCCATTGGTTTCGCTCCATACTACGCCAATGCACCTTCTCAAAAAAATTGTAAGTATAATATATTGCACTTTGCTTACGATTTTGTCTACTAGTGCCATGGCAAGGTTTATATGCATGTGTGTGAGTTTGGAGTGAATTCATTTTTTAAATTCGGAAGGCGAAAACAATTGCGAGTGCTAATCCAACACGCCGAGGGATTTTTCTCGTTGATGTGCCTTTGAAGTGCCCAATGGAAAGCGACATCATAATGGAACTAAGTTACCAGTCACCCTATTACGGTTGTCAAAAACTAATACGATATTTGACTATGGTCAACAAAATTAGTTAAAATTTATACATTTTCCAGTTCATCAACTTTTTTGACATTTATAAAATATCACATTGATCTTTGTCAACCGTAATAGGGAGATTATTCCTAGGAATAAGTGTTATCTGCATGTTGAAAAATCATTTTTCTCATTATTTGAAGAATGATTATTGTTTATCTGACTATTGAAAAAGTGGCATAGTGAAATATTCTGTTTTAAAGAAAATAATATACCATTACTTCTATATTCTGTAGTTAAACTGCCAAACAAATGTTAACATTTATAGTGAAAACACGAATGCTTTCACTATAACGTACCTTTAAAAATGTCAATATAGTTTTCCAGACCCCATTCTCGGAGCAAATTGCAGACATCGTCATCCATCTTAAAATTTTTTAAAAGATCTACATTTAAAAGAAATACATTTAGAAACACAAAAATTCCAAATCAGCTTTGTGATATTAGGTTAAAATAACTGCTGTCTAAAAGTCTTTTACTGTGACATGAAAATACGTGCAAATAAATAAGCCCATATTTCAAGTGTGGTCTTATTTTGAAAACGAAATAACACCAATCGGATTTCGAAAGTAAAACGGAAATAAAGGCTAATTCATATTTTTTTTTAATTTGGTTTTAATTCATCAGTCGTTATTTTACGTGACCCTATTTAACATATCGTCGGCTAAATACATAATACATGATGTGGTTGTCTCCGGTTGTGGGTAGTAATATAAAAAACGAAAATAAAAAGAATATTAAAATTTTTAATTTTATATTTATTATTTTATTTTTGAATAAACAATAATTTTCACAACTTCTACCACAAACTCTACAATACGAGTTCAAAAAACATAACATAAACATTTCATTTAAAACCAACAATAACATACAAAACATACTAAAACCCAAAACACAACAAAATGTCAAAACATATACAGGAGTATATAAACTTAATTGTGACGATTGCGACAAATTTTACATCGGTCAAACCGGCAGACCATTTTACGAAAGATTTAAAGAACACAAGCCGAAAGCCAACACCAGATCGAATTTTGCCCTGCATCTCATCGACGAGAACCACAATTATACAAATTTTGACAAGAACTGCACCCCCCTTCACCTATGCAAGAAAGGACACATACTCGACGCCACCGAGGAATATGAGATTTACGTTGCATATAAACAAGAACAAAACAATTTACTAAATGATAAATTGACACTAAAAACGAACCCACTATATGACACTGCCATCAAATATTACAACAACAAAAACAATAGACATAATTAGATATCAAACTTATAATCCACTATACAATAATAACAACAACATAATAGAAGAACCTCCAAAGCTCAAACTATAGCAACAACAAAAAACAGCAATTGACGTCAAACACACAACTTATATTAAACAATCAAAAAATAACAATAGAAGAGCTTCAAACCTGCATTAGAGCTACAACATCAAACATCAAGCCAATAATAAATAAAAATTAATGCAGTCAGTGAATTATACGCCCGATGATGGATGACAATATCCGAAACGCGTCGCGATACATCATATAATCCTTAAGTTGTGAAAATTATTGTTTATTCAAAAATAAAATAATAAATATAAAATTAAAAATTTTAATATTCTTTTTATTTTCGTTTTTTATATTAAATACATAAAGCTACTAAGTCCAATTTTGCTCGAAAATGAGAATTTGATGCTATTGTCTTCAGAAACACATTCTGCACAAATTGCATTCATCACTTTTGTCCAATGTATCGTAATTGTTGCAGAATCTTAAAGAGAAAATCAGTTTTTATATGTAAATAATTTTTGTTTTTTCGCTCTCCTGTAAAATTTGCCAAAATGGACTTAGCAGCTTTACGTGTTTAGCCGACGATATTTATTTTACCGCAGAAGAGAAAAGACTGTACGGCGTTTTTTGAAAAATAAAGATGTAAAAACGATATAGAACGAGTTTTATATTTGCACACTTTGTTGGGTTCTATCTACCAACATCTTCAATGGCAAGAAAAACTTGACACGAACATTAATTAACTTTTCTGAAAATGATTTTTATCACCGCGCACATTGACATTGAAAACGTGCCTGAAGTAAAATATAATTTCTTTTATTTGAGCAAATACCTAGCTTGGATTTTTTTCACACACTAAATTGTCTACAGTTTAATTAACTAAGCAGTAAAAAAACAATTATTTTGTATGGAGATATAACCCCAGTGGAAAACGAAATGCCGAGTAGATGACGAATTTTTTTTTATTAGAGCAAAATACCTAGCTTGGATTTTTTTTCACACACTAAATTGTCTACAGTTTATTTAACTATGCAGGGAAAACACAATTATGTACATACCAATATTTTATCCTTTGGTCCTTTTCTTCACTTTTTTAATTTATACCTATATACTAAATTTTTTTTGCACTTTTAATTTAATCGCGGTTGGGGTCGACTTACTCCCTCGAAGTTTGAAGAAACAATGAAAATTGAAATGAATAACTAAACCACTGAGGACTGACGCCGCGTTTTTTCAAATACATATTTTCATACAATACCAATGCAAAAAATTTTCGTGTTAAAAAAAAACAACTTTATATGTAGATATAACCCGAGTGAAAAAAGGAATGCCGAGTAGATACGGCAAATAAGAAACAAGTTTTTTCTTGTCATTGAAGATGTTAGTTAATAGAACCTAACAAAGTGTGCAAATATAAAACGAAATGAAAAAAAAAAGAAAAATGCGATGCGATGTGAGAACACAGATATCAGTAAACGTCTGAGAATGCATGTTAAAAAAAAATGCGGTGGAGAAGTAGAATGAGTAGAACTGTTTATGTGTAAGTGAGAACACAAACAGTAAACGTTTGAGAATGCATGTTTAAAAAAAATACAAGCTGTGGAGAAATAACCCGAGTGACATAAGAAATAACAAGTAGATGACGGCAAATAAGAAACAAGTCTTTTCTTGTCATTGAAGATGTTGGTAGGTAAAATCTAAAAAAGTGTGCAAATATAAAAACGAGTTTTAAACACGAGTATCAGTAGTAATTTGTTTTGAAATATGTATATACATATATTCAAAATGCGTTTTGAATATATGTACATACTAGCTTTTACCCGCGACTTCGTCCGCATTAGATAGTTTTTTTGGATAGTAGAATGAAAAAACCTGAGCTGTATCTGAATTGTGCCGAGATGGGATGAGGCCACACTAAGTGTGATTGCCATAGGTTAGGTTAGGTTAATGTATATTTTAAGAAGAAGATAGGTTACTTCAATACATTTTTATATACGACGGTTTTTGTTTTTCCTTCCTTGGCCAGAACGTAAAGATTTTGTGTGTTTGAGACTCGTGAGCATGCTACATAAAATTGTCCATGGGAAAAACATTTTTTTTCCAAATTTACACCTGCAACTTTCAGCGTTTGCCCCTGAGCTTTATTTATTGTTATTGCAAATGCTGCTTTCAGAGGAAACTGCACTCTTTTAAACTGAAACGGCAAATCGGTTAGAATTATAGGAATGCGGCGAATTAAAACATTTTTTCCTTTTGCTATTCCAGTCATGATTATAGTTTTTATAATATTTCATCTTAGGTGAGAAATCTGTAGCCTTGTACCATTACTTAACTTTGGTGCGTCAAGATTTCTCATTAACAGGACTGGAACACCAACCCTCAATCTCAACTTATGAGAAGGCACCCCTGATAATTCCAAAGAATTAAGAAACTCTATGGGGTATGATGTTACTTGCTCCGTGTCCATAACGTTGTCTACTGAGAGGTACTCGACGATATCTCCCTCCACGTCCGACATAATTTGTTCGTTTATCAACTATCTCATTAGTTGGAGCTAAAATTGCCTTCTCACACAACCACTCCTGATTGCCCATATTTATATGCAGGTTTGGATAGACATTACTTTTTAATTCATCTGTGCTACAGACAATTTGACAGAATTCATGACTCAACGTAATCGAGCCGTTACAGTCTGTTGGCATACAATCTTCTCCGATTTTTAGAAGAGCAGCGGCATATTGTCCAGCTTGAGAATCATTGTGTAGCTGTACTCGCATATTCGTAGTGAGACAAAACTTTTTACATGTACCCATAACACATATGCTTTCAAAAGTGCGTTTATTTCATCTGCTGTTATACCTCTAGTAATTACCGGCAGGGTCTGTCTAAAGTCGCCAGCGACTTATTTCATAAGGGTTGGGAATGCGTTGTTTTCCCGCAATAATAATTTTATCCAAATATTATTAAAATTTTTGGTAATTTAGGAGTGAAAGCGATCAGATTCCCGGAAAGTAATATTTCCCATGGGAATGCGTTGTTTTCCCGAGGTCAATAGTAACTCATGTCCTTTCTTAAGTCTCAAACTATCTCCTTACCAAATTTCATTTAAATCAGTTCAGTAGGTTAGGCGTAAAAGCGATCGGCCCACCTGAATTTTCCCATGGGAATGCGTCATTTTCCCAGGGTAAAAAGTAGCCTATGTCCTTTCTCGGGTATCAAAATATCTCCATACCAAATTTCATGCAAATTGGTTTAGTAGTTTAGGCGTGATTGAGTAACAGACAGACAGACAGAGTTACTTTCGCATTTATAATATTAAGTACCTATAGATATTATAAATTATTATTGATACTCGCGCACAAAACTCGTTTTATATTTGCACACTTTGTTGGGTTTTTTTTACCAACATCTTCAATGACAAGAACAAATTTGTTTCTTACTTGCCGTCATCTACTCGGCATTATGTTTTTCACAGGGGTTATATCTGCATACAAAGATTAACTTTTTTTTTAATTTTACATATTTCAAATTTAAAAAGTTTTTATTTGCGCGAAAAAAAAACTGATGTTGTAAAAAAACAATTATTTTGTATGGAGATATAACCCCAGTGGAAAACGAAATGCCGAGTAGATGACGAATTTTTTTTTATTAGAGCAAAATACCTAGCTTGGATTTTTTTTCACACACTAAATTGTCTACAGTTTATTTATCTATGCAGGAAAAACACAATTATGTACATACCAATATTTTATCCTTTGGTCCTTTTTTTGCACTTTTTTAATTTATACTAATTTTTTTTGCACTTTTAATTTAATCGCGGTTGGGGTCGACTTACTCCCTCGAAGTTTGAAGAAACAATGAAAATTGAAATGAATAACTAAACCACTGAGGACTGACGCCGCGTTTTTTCAAATACACATTTTCATACAATACCAATGCAAAAAATTTTCGTGTTAAAAAAAAACAACTTTCTATGTAGATATAACCCGAGTGAAAAAAGGAATGCCGAGTAGATACGGCAAATAAGAAACAAGTTTTTTCTTGTCATTGAAGATGTTAGTTAATAGAACCTAACAAAGTGTGCAAATATAAAACGGAATGAAAAACAAAAGAAAAATGCGATGCGATGTGAGAACACAGATATCAGTAAACGTCTGAGAATGCATTATAAAAAAAATGCGGTGGAGAAGTAGAATGAGTAGAATTGTATATGTGTACGTGAGAACACAAACAGTAAACGTTTGAGAATGCATGTTTAAAAAAAATACAAGCTGTGGAGAAATAACCCGAGTAATATAAGAAATAACAAGTAGATGGCGGGAAATAAGAAACAAGTATTTTTTTGCCATCAAAGATGTTGGTAGATAGAACCCAACAAAGTCTGCAAATATAAATCGAAAATTGAAAAGATGAAGAAGTGTGTTCAGTGACGGTGTGCTGGACTGTTCTAGACAGAAAAGTACAGCTTTTTGATGTTCATTGAGGTTTTTTTCTGTTCTGAACTGTTCTACTTTCCTGTTCATTGACAAACCTAGAACAGTTTAGAACAGGATTTTCTGTTCTAGCTTTTGAGTCAGATCAGGTTAGAACAGAATCGTGAGAAATGTCAAAATCGAAGTTGTCATTTTTTTTGTTTACGTTTTGATTTGGCTGTGCTTTGTGTTTTTTTTTCTCGTGATTTAAAAAAATTAAAATAAAGTTATTTTGCCAATTTGTTTAATTTGTTTAATTAAATAATTATAAAATACATTTATATAAAATACATTTTACATTTCATCAAAGAAAAGGTAATAAAATTCGTCACACTTTCATTCCAATCATCTGAAGAGGAATCCGTCGAAAAATCACTATCGGTGTCTGAACCACTAACATTTTCATTTAGTATTATCTTAGCAATCACTTGATTTTCCATTTCAATAATTTTTAATAATATTTTTCACAGTAAAAACATAAAAAATGAAAAAAATAAGCGAGAAACGAAAAATTCACACAATTTGCAATTTGTTTTGTTTTTTTTTTTGACAACTGACGTTTAACTGACTGTTCTAACTTGATCTGACGTTTCTCACGAAACTGTGCTGTTCTGATCTAGAAAAATCCTCACTGAACAGAACTAAGAAAAATACGTATGGTTACTAGTATTTATAGCTTCTATATATGCACGTTTGTGGTAGGTATTTTTCATTTGTAATAATTCTAAAGGTACCCTCATCGTTGGTTTGGTTGGCTGATAACTTTTAATGATCGGATCGTTTAGGTAGAGGACTTAAAATGTCATGCACGTGTATTTGACCCTTTGAAGAAACTTATGATGTGGGTCGAGTACATTTTGTAGGTATTTTGATTGGTTAATATCATCTGTTCTATTAATAGGATCTGTAAGATTATGGTCATAAAATAAAGGTAAAATGTTAGTTTAATTTATTGAGTTATAAAATCATTGAAATCACATGAAAATATTTGTGAAAAAGGTGAATTACTTCGATGTTAATTAATAAAAAAAATTGGGCAAATCGGATATACAAATTTATAACTTGAGTTCTAATGGTCAGATTTGTATAGTTAAGGTCTCAAAATAAAGGTTAATTAATATAAATTTTATAAGAAGGTACATATAATGCTTAGCATAAATAGGTATATAAGTAATTGATTTTAACTGATATGGGTAGATTTTTTTTTTAGATTTTATAATAACTTGGGTTAAAATGGTTAGATTTTAATGATTTAAAATAAAGATACAAAATTTAGCTATATTATAAAATTCAGTTAAATGCATTCCAAAGTATGTCTAATTTTGGACAGCTGTCCAACTCCAAGTGTCCAACTCGAGTGTATAACTAAGACACTGCAATTGGTTGTCCAAACCAATTCTAAAATGGAAATGTTCAATGAACAACAAATTTAAAATTAGATAAAAAGTAAATCCGGATGTATTTACATTGAACTTGTATACTTTACATCTGGATTAAAGTTTTAATCTGGATGTATCGAGGGAATAATATGGGTGTGGATAAATGTTTAAATAAATAATAATTCTTAACAAGTAGGTATCACTTAATTATAATATCCTCGTTTCTTCGATTCACGCACTAATACTTACCCAATTTGAAGTTTCCTGCACCAATTTACGACCGCAATCACGTATACTGTATGTGTGACAAATTAGGCTTCCATCAGAGTTAGCACTGGAATACAATTGGATCCCGGGGGAATCTTTTTTTTTCGGTGGGATTCGGGATACATTTTTTTTTAAAAGGACATATTTTTTCACGATCATTTTAACTCAAAGAAAGTTAAGTTTTTTAATGATATTCAAAACTTTATTGTATTCTATTTCAATTTTTGTATGTATATTAATGAATTAATATATTTAATTCATGTTTTATATAGCAAAAAATCTTTGATAATATTTATAAAATCGGACATTGGCACTTAGTTTTTAAAAGGACTCATTCATTTTCAAAAAAAACTCTTTTTTTCATGCAGGGGGATCCACAAATAATATAATATACACGTTAAAAATTAAGATGAAAAATTCAACAAACATTATACCTATAGGAGCATGGTTTGCCTGTGGTTTTTTGTTGATCATTTTTAAAGGGTATGGAAATACGAGCGAAAATAATTTGTGTATATTTACGACATGAATAAGGCAGAAAGTAGTTATTACTTTTTAAATATTAAAAATATTAATTAGAATTTTCCTATAGCTATAACTGGCGTCTTAGGTACAGTTCTACAATAAATTGGTTTGTTTTACCCGAGCAGTTATCAGTAATAAAATAACTCTTGTTGTTTGTTTTGAGCAGTTTGCTTATGTTATTTGAACAAAGATGTATTTGTACTCATAAGTAAATCGGTTGAAAAGATCCAAGTTATTAGCTAATAGAAAACAACATTTATTGTTTGTTTTTAACCGTGTGGTTGTGATCTATTAGCAAAAATGCATTTGTTAGTTTTTCTTGAATAAATTGGTTTGTTTTACCCGAGCAGTTATCAGTAATAAAATAACTCTTGTTGTTTGTTTTGAGCAGTTTGCTTATGTTATTTGAACAAAGTTGTATTTGTTTAAATACTCATAAGTAAATCGGTTGAACAGATCCAAGTTATTAGCTAATAGAAAACAACATTTATTGTTTGTTTTTAACCGTGTGGTTGTGATCTATTAGCAAAAATGCATTTGTTAGTTTTTCTTGAATAAATTGGTTTGTTTTACCCGAGCAGTTATCAGTAATAAAATAACTCTTGTTGTTTGTTTTGAGCAGTTTGCTTATGTTATTTGAACAAAGTTGTATTTGTTTAAATACTCATAAGTAAATCGGTTGAAAAGATCCAAGTTATTAGCTAATAGAAAACAACATTTATTGTTTGTTTTTAACCGTGTGGTTGTGATCTATTAGCAAAAATGCATTTGTTAGTTTTTCTTGAATAAATTGGTTTGTTTTACCCGAGCAGTTATCAGTAATAAAATAACTCTTGTTGTTTGTTTTGAGCAGTTTGCTTATGTTATTTTGAACAAAGTTGTATTTGTTTAAATACTCATAAGTAAATCGGTTGAAAAGATCCAAGTTATTAGCTAATAGAAAACAACATTTATTGTTTGTTTTTTTAACCGTGTGGTTGTGATCTATTAGCAAAAATGCATTTGTTAGTTTTTCTTGAATAAATTGGTTTGTTTTACCCGAGCAGTTATCAGTAATAAAATAACTCTTGTTGTTTGTTTTGAGTGTAGTGCCCATGGCATGATGGTTAGTGCGTTGGACTGTCATGCGAGAGGTCCTGGGTTCAATCCCTGCCTGTGCCACCTTAATTAAAAAAAAAAAAGAGTTTTCACGGGTACTGCCTCTTGCGAGGAATTGACAAATTCTCCAAGAGTAATTCTTGTCATGAAAAAGTGCATTCTCAAATTAGCCGTTCGGATTCGGCATATAAATTGTAGGTCCCCTCCATCCCTGACAACATTACTCGCACACAGGAATGGTTGAGAGTTGTAAGTCACTAGGCCCTGGTTCTCTACGGACTGTTGCGCCACCTAATTTATTTTTTTTATTTTAGTTTGTTTTGAGCAGTTTGCTTATGTTATTTGAACAAAGTTGTATTTGTTTAAATACTCATAAGTAAATCGGTTGAAAAGATCCAAGTTATTAGCTAATAGAAAACAACATTTATTGTTTGTTTTTAACCGTGTGGTTGTGATCTATTAGCAAAAATGCATTTGTTAGTTTTTCTTGAATAAATTGGTTTGTTTTACCCGAGCAGTTATCAGTAATAAAATAACTCTTGTTGTTTGTTTTGAGCAGTTTTCTTATGTTATTTGAACAAAGTTGTATTTGTTTAAATACTCATAAGTAAATCGGTTGAAAAGATCCAAGTTATTAGCTAATAGAAAACAACATTTATTGTTTGTTTTTAACCGTGTGGTTGTGATCTATTAGCAAAAATGCATTTGTTAGTTTTTCTTGAATAAATTGGTTTGTTTTACCCGAGCAGTTATCAGTAATAAAATAACTCTTGTTGTTTGTTTTGAGCAGTTTGCTTATGTTATTTGAACAAAGTTGTATTTGTTTAAATACTCACAAGTAAATCGGTTGAAAAGATCCAAGTTATTAGCTAATAGAAAACAACATTTATTGTTTGTTTTTAACCGTGTGGTTGTGATCTATTAGCAAAAATGCATTTGTTAGTTTTTCTTGAATAAATTGGTTTGTTTTACCCGAGCAGTTATCAGTAATAAAATAACTCTTGTTGTTTGTTTTGAACAGTTTGCTTATGTTATTTGAACAAAGTTGTATTTGTTTAAATACTCATAAGTAAATCGGTTGAAAAGATCCAAGTTATTAGCTAATAGAAAACAACATTTATTGTTTGTTTTTAACCGTGTGGTTGTGATCTATTAGCAAAAATGCATTTGTTAGTTTTTCTTGAATAAATTGGTTTGTTTTACCCGAGCAGTTATCAGTAATAAAATAACTCTTGTTGTTTGTTTTGAGCAGTTTGCTTATGTTATTTGAACAAACTTGTATTCGTTTAAATAGTAATACATAAATCGGTTAATAAAATCCGAGCTATCGGCTTTAATATGACAACACATTTTGTTTGTTTTTTAACGAGTGACAGTTCAATTGTGTTTGTTTAAATTTCCTAAATGTCTCTGTTTAAAACTGCACAGTTGTTGTTTTTAATTAAACAATATTAACTGTTAATTTCTAACAAGGTGCTTATGAGTTATTACAATACTCTCATTTGCTTAAATTTGCATAGGGAAAACTATAAAAAAAAACTGATTGGTGTGTTAAAAACTCCATATCAATAGTGTTTTTTTTGACGAGATTCTTATGTGTTATGTGCACACATGAAAAGCAAAATGTTATGGTTGTTTTAGTCGACTAACTTGTTTTATAAGAGCAATTCAGTTTGCTTTTTTGAACAGTAATGAATTAACCGTTTTGGCTCGGATCTTATTAGCAATAGATACTTATAGAATTTTTCACGAGAATATGGTCATTTTACCCTATTTTTTTTTAACCGAGAGAAAATCGCACTCGGTTAAGGTAAATTTTTGTCCGTGTAGGCATATTTCTTAGATCCTCCGCTTACAAATTCTGTTATAAAACTTCCTTCGCCGTAGCATTCTAGTTCGTCAGTCATATCTCCAATCATGTTGCCAGTTTCAGGATCACTATCCCTTCTCTGCTTACGAATATTACGGAATCCGTATCGTAGTACAACACTCGTTTACCTGATTCCTCCAAATATTCGTAGAGCTTTAAACGCGCTTGTGTAGTCGTATATGCTGCAATGCAGACATTAGCTGTGTTCAGTAGCTTAGCAGATTCTTCTTTATATTGATAGTTCAATATTAAATTTGTTTCATTCACAGGAAATATTGAACAGACGTTCACGGAAGGATTTGTTATTATTTCATACAATTCAGCAGGATTATTTATAATGGATGTTTGGGGTTGGTTTTCTCTTTGACCAATTTTACCCCAAAATGAATTAAGAATAAGTTTTGCCAAAGATCTTTTACCTTCATTTTTAATTATTTCGGAATAATCAAGCTCGATATTTTCCATTTTGAGGAAATTAGAAATATAGTTAGCCTTATCTTCTTCCGTTATACAAGGTGCAGGCCACACCGACGCTTCTTGTTTAATTTTTAAAAATTTATCCATCATAGCGTCAAATAAGCCTCTTGAATTTGTATCTTTATCATACTGTATGGTATCATATTCCCATATTTCGTAACTTGTAAGAATTGTATAACCTGTCAATGGCTTTAACAACTTCTTCAATTACCCATGTTCCACATAAAGCTCTTTCACTATCAGAATGAGAACAAATATCATCACTACACACTTTATCGCTGCAAGATCTGCACAAGGTAAACATCAATTTGTTATTTTGTTTGATAGGAAGAACAGGATGAAATAGTTGATCCGGAGGTAATATTTTGCACTTGATTAAACCACTGATTTTTTCAAGTTTTAAATTTGAACATTCGGCAGAATCTGTGTGTATTTTTGGGTGTCCAATTGGAAATTTTCCATATTTACACACCCAAGGATATAAGGAATAAACATCAATATATTTTATTTGTTCTCCTTCCGTGCATTGATAGTAGCTAGATGTGTTACCGGTTCGTCCACCATAAAAAGCTTCACGAGGATCGAGCGGAGATTTTTCAACGAGATGATGTGTTCTTAAAAATTCTAGGTCCGTGTCCTTAAACAGAGATAACCTATTTTTAAAATGGCATTCCCATTCTTCGATGACATCATACTTGAATGACTTTAAACGAGCTGTTTTTGCTAACGTCCTTTCAAACCTTCGATTTAAAGTATCAAATTTATCAACAGTGAGAGGTTCATTCCTATTATATTTTTGACATTCAGGATGACCATGATAATAACACCCATAAAATTCAAATATTTGCTTAGTTTCCTCGCAAAATAAATCAACTTTGACTCCGGCAACAACTGCTTCTTTACCGTTTGAAGAATGCTTAATTTTAATACGTCTTTGTTTTGCCTCCCAAATTAACCATTGAATTGCTACCTTCGATTGGTTGTCGACGTTTCTGTAACCGTTTTTCGGTATAATTCCAATTGTATTTTCAACAAGGAAGTTTCGTCGGAATACTAGATTGCATGCAGATGCAATCGTAGTAGACTCCAAGAATGGTTCAACATTACATTGAAGAAGAAACAAATTTCTAAATTCAAGACAAGTATCAGTTAAAATTTTTACATCACTGACACAGTAGTCCACAAGATCACGTTCCATTATAAAGTTATCATCTTTATGTTCTTCATACCATTTAAAGAAAACTTCACGTTCAGCTGTTTTCATTGAGTCAGGTCCGTAATATTTATAATGAGGTAATTTTCCATGGTATGTAGCATTTTCTGTCGTGTTGAAAAAGTGAGGGAAATAACCTTTCTTTAAAGTTGATGGTAAATCAAAAGCTTTTGGTAGTTTCGATAATGCCATTGGGAAATAATTGAGGGAATGTATAAATTTTACATTTCCAACTTGCATGAGAATTATTTTTGTTCCACGCATGATCAATTGCGGTTTCAGACTTGTATTTTCCAAAATGTAATTCAATATAAATTGGTGGTCATACGCCTGACCGTTGTGAGCAATTACAATCACTGTTTTGAATACCTGACGAATCTTTAAAATATAGTTAAGAAAGTTAGGCACCACGTCTTTGGTTTCAACGTGATTTCTATAACTACACTGCTGACAGAAATGCAGATTATCTATGTCAATACATAAATTGCATCTTTTCTGGAAAACACACAAATTAGGCTTATGTAATTTGAATGAAGAGCCATCTGATTCTTTTTCTTGGCGGCTCTCAAAATCATAAAAAATGTAAAGACATTTGTGGAAATTTGGTTTTCCTGTATTAGGTATCATATAGCATTGGTGATTTTGCGGGACATATATCTTGCATGTATGACAAAAATATTCACCGCACACATGATCACTTTTTCCAGTAGTTTTCAGGCAATTTAAACATCTTTTGACTTCATCACACATAGATTGTTCTCCTGAACTTGAAGATTTGTGGTAGTCGAAACATATTTCACCTCGAAAATTTCGATTACATTCTCCACAGAGAATCTCATTAGCAGTTGTTTTGCAAGCTGGTGTTTTGTGGCATTGTGGACAAAATTTAATACATCTGTGTGCTTTTTTATTATCATACGGCTTATGGCATGTCTCGCAATAGTAGCCACAACAGAATGCAGCAGTTAATGAAATTATTACATTGAAATGATTTTTGTAGTGAAGTAAATTAATTCTTTTTCTGAATGTTTTTGAACAACAACTTAAAGGTGCTACCACTCATTGTTTTGGCTGGAGATATAGCTATTTCGTGCTTTGCCACTTTTGCACTCATCAGTCTCCTTTTTTGTGGTGCTGAGCTTTAATCCAATTTTTATTTGAAAAACTTTATGCACAACATAGGATTCGAACCCACGCATATCAGATTTGCTCAGTCTTAGAAGTCGTGTGCACTACGCACTCCACTACTTTAGACCACTGACGTCACAGGTCGAGATGTGCTAATTGTTTATCAAATGCATTTGAAGCATCAACCTTTTTATAAGCTCCTTTAAGTATGCTGTTTTGTTCCGCCTCCATTTTTCTCCATACCTTATTTGATAGACTAACAATTCGTAGTACGTATCAAAGGGGGAGAGGTTGGAAGATCGGTAACGAACCAGACTAAGTTATTATTGTTATTATTTGTATTGTACTATTCGTACTAGAATGTCAGCTTGTTAGACTTGACCATTCCTTTTTAATTTTATTGAATGTTTTTGAACAACAACAACAACTTAAAGGTGCTACCACTCATTGTTTTGGCTGGAGATATAGCTATTTCGTGCTTTGCCACTTTTGCACTCATCAGTCTCCTTTTTTGTGGTGCTGAGCTTTAATCCAATTTTTATTTGAAAAACTTTATGCACAACATAGGATTCGAACCCACGCATATCAGATTTGCTCAGTCTTAGAAGTCGTGTGCACTACGCACTCCACTACTTTAGACCACTGACGTCACAGGTCGAGATGTGCTAATTGTTTATCAAATGCATTTGAAGCATCAACCTTTTTATAAGCTCCTTTAAGTATGCTGTTTTGTTCCGCCTCCATTTTTCTCCATACCTTATTTGATAGACTAACAATTCGTAGTACGTATCAAAGGGGGAGAGGTTGGAAGATCGGTAACGAACCAGACTAAGTTATTATTGTTATTATTTGTATTGTACTATTCGTACTAGAATGTCAGCTTGTTAGACTTGACCATTCCTTTTTAATTTTATTGAATGTTTTTGAACAACAACAACAACTTAAAGGTGCTACCACTCATTGTTTTGGCTGGAGATATAGCTATTTCGTGCTTTGCCACTTTTGCACTCATCAGTCTCCTTTTTTGTGGTGCTGAGCTTTAATCCAATTTTTATTTGAAAAACTTTATGCACAACATAGGATTCGAACCCACGCATATCAGATTTGCTCAGTCTTAGAAGTCGTGTGCACTACGCACTCCACTACTTTAGACCACTGACGTCACAGGTCGAGATGTGCTAATTGTTTATCAAATGCATTTGAAGCATCAACCTTTTTATAAGCTCCTTTTGCGTAGTGCACACGACTTCTAAGACTGAGCAAATCTGATATGCGTGGGTTCGAATCCTATGTTGTGCATAAAGTTTTTCAAATAAAAATTGGATTAAAGCTCAGCACCACAAAAAAGGAGACTGATGAGTGCAAAAGTGGCAAAGCACGAAATAGCTATATCTCCAGCCAAAACAATGAGTGGTAGCACCTTTAAGTTGTTGTTGTTGTTCAAAAACATTCAATAAAATTAAAAAAGAATGGTCAAGTCTAACAAGCTGACATTCTAGTACGAATAGTACAATACAAATAATAACAATAATAACTTAGTCTGGTTCGTTACCGATCTTCCAACCTCTCCCCCTTTGATACGTACTACGAATTGTTAGTCTATCAAATAAGGTATGGAGAAAAATGGAGGCGGAACAAAACAGCATACTTAAAGGAGCTTATAAAAAGGTTGATGCTTCAAATGCATTTGATAAACAATTAGCACATCTCGACCTGTGACGTCAGTGGTCTAAAGTAGTGGAGTGCGTAGTGCACACGACTTCTAAGACTGAGCAAATCTGATATGCGTGGGTTCGAATCCTATGTTATGCATAAAGTTTTTCAAATAAAAATTGGATTAAAGCTCAGCACCACAAAAAAGGAGACTGATGAGTGCAAAAGTGGCAAAGCACGAAATAGCTATATCTCCAGCCAAAACAATGAGTGGTAGCACCTTTAAGTTGTTGTTGTTGTTCAAAAACATTCAATAAAATTAAAAAGGAATGGTCAAGTCTAACAAGCTGACATTCTAGTACGAATAGTACAATACAAATAATAACAATTATTTTTCTGTTTGGTTCAGCTGATGTTGCTATCCCTTCGAATATTACTGTTCTTCCTTTTGTTGCATATTCATAAACCGTAATTATATAATCGGCTAGATATCTCTGAAATTCTTTCAGTTCTTCTATACCACAACCATCGAATGGCACAGTGATATTGGCATTATTAACCAATATTTCCGCTCTTATTTTTTGCAGTTTTCCCACATCATTTCGCACTTTGTAAGCATCTGATGACTTGTCCGCATATGCTACTGCTACTGCTAAGGCTCTGGGTAAACACAAGTTATCCTTGTTTTTGATGGATATGATCCCACGTTTTTTAATGCATTCTTCCTCATATGAATTGTAATGAGGTTCGCGGCTATTCCCTTTACCTGAAGGTAGTTTTATGGAAGTAATTCGAAAGTATCTGTGCAGAATCCTTCTGAGTTACTTTGAAATATTTTAAGCATCATTTCCCCATAAATCCTCGATTTTAAATTCTGATGCGTTCTTAAAATTTACCCAACCACTTCCTCTCTCCTTGGAAAATCCTTTTCCATTAAACGTCACTCCAACCTTGTCCATAGCCCCCACACCCTGAAATGCAAATTTAAGTGCCTCTTCAACGGCAATTCTTACCCATGTTGTCGGCTCTGCTCCTTTGGGGATAGGACTGATCCTAAACTCTATTTTGTTGGCTTTCAGGTTGAACCGCTTTACTTTTGTTTCAGTGGATGAAACTACCTTACAACGCTATTGAATAAAAACAAATTTATCTATATTTTCCTTGTTTTTAAACCATTTTTTTTTATAACTTACTTTTTCTTCAACGGGTGGGAGGAATTCAAGTTTTGGTTGCCCTCCTGGAAGTGATGCTTCAGAAACCTTCAAAAAATAGCCTGAGAACAGAGCTATTTCTTCTTCTGAAAGTCCATTGAAGTTAGAAGGTAAAAATACCTTAAAACTCTCCATTTCCAAAAGAATTCTTGGACCGTATTTCGTAAGAGTTTTCTCACCATTTTTTATTAAGTAAGTAATGGATTGAAGATCGCTTATACTTTTTAATGGTTTAACCATACCCAAGTTATTCAACTTGTTCAAAAATTGAGAACTCATTTTGGATTTTTTTTTTTATTTTATTTTTTCAACCGATCACTGCAAAGTTCACAATTAAACTAACCAATCCTTTTTAAAAATCTTCCATACACCAAACAAAAACTTTGAACAGAAACACCCATTTATTTATAAGCTCACGCCATACAAATACATATTCCCATCTATTGTTCATTTGACAAAAGCAACCACAGTCATTTAATATCAACATAATAATTTTTCTTAATGTAGAATTTCTTATTACTTCTCTTCAAATCCAATACATCGGATCGCTTCATCCTAAAAATCGTTTGTCTTCAGATATCAATTTAAAATTTAATAACAATTTGGCCCGATACGGAATTCAATTTTTTTTTCTTTTTAAAAAAAACATTGGAGCAAATCTAATCGTGTTGATTCATCCCCATTTGAAACGAGAGCTAGGCTAGGTACGCAACGCAATGCTTTTATTACCACAGGGGCAGCGAGTGGTTAGGGATAGTGAGTTATAAAATTTTAATTGTTCTTTTTCTATAGTTTATGCTAGAAAATTAAACAAACAAACAAATCCAATACATCGGATCGCTTCATCCTAAAAAATCGTTTGGCTTTAGATATCAATTTAAAATTTAATAACAATTTGGCCTGTTACGGAATTCTTTTAAAAAAAACATTGGAGCAAATCTAATCGTGTTGATTCATCCCCATTTGAAACGAGAGCTAGGCTAAGTACGCAACGCAATGCTTTTATTACCCCAGGGGCAGCGAGTGGTTAGGGATAGTGAGTTATAAAATTTTAATTGTTCTTTGTCTATAGTTTATGCTAGAAAATTAAACAAACAAACAAATCCAATAAATCGCATCGCTTCATCCTAAAAAATCGTTTGTCTTCAAATATCAAATTAACTTTAATAGCCATTTTTAAATGAAACTTATATCTTTTTGACAATTATTGTTATTTTCCTATAATACATTCTTATCCTATCCTCCGCAACGACATACAACAAAGACGACCACGACCACGACCACGACGACACGACCGACCGACCGACCGACGGCAGCAACCACCACTAAACACATAACCCACACCCCACCACAATCATCACGATCCATCCACCGCACATTCTCCAAATATCCAAAACTACTTCACACACACATCTTCTTTAAACTCCCTCCCTCCCTCCCTCCCTCCCGACCGACCGACCGACCGACGGCAGCAACCACCACCAAACACATTACCCACACCCCCACCACAATCATCACGATCCATCAAACGCACATTCTCCAAATATCCAAAACTACTTCACACACATCTTCTTTAAACTCCCTCCCTCCCGACCGACCGACCGTAGCAACCACCACCAAACAGATTACCCACACCCCACCACAATCATCACGATCCATCCACCGCACATTCTCCAAATATCCAGAGAGGCCGCGCCGCCTCTTCCTCACTTCTATTCAAATCCAATAAAACATTTACGATCCTCAACATCACAAACCAACCCTTCATCATCATCACTTCCGCATGCAGCGCCGCGGCGTGCGCCAAACAATACATCAAACACCATACCGCACCAATTAAAAACACATTAAAAACTATTCAAAACAAAAACCATTAAAAAAGCCATAAAAAAAATTCCCATGCTCAAACGACATTCTACTGATATTTGATCGTTTGGCTTGTCTGGTATTTTTCCATTGGTGTATATTATATTTTGGAATATGAGTCACTTTCTAGGGCGTTGGTTCATTTTGATAATTTTAACGATTCTGGATTCTATTTTTATACGTTGAACGTGATGTGGTATTAACTTCCCCCGTACTTCTAAAAAGGTCGCCCCGATCTTTCGTCTGCTGCATATTTTTCTTTTGCTTTTTCAACTAATGCATTGAAGTGGTCTTCTGCTTGTTTTCTTTCCGGTCCAATGTTGACTTGAATCTTTTGATGTTTTTGTCGTCTCAATGATATGACTAATTTAATGATATACAGTATTACAATTGTTAATATAATAGTAAATAGAATTGATATGCCAATATTTTCTTTTGCATTGGTCTTGATATTTTCTATAAAATTAATATTTTTAAATTTTAGATCTTCATTCAAAGAATCTATATATGTATGTATCTACTTCATATAAAGTATTTGAATAACCCTTAAGGTATGCTTGTATAATACTTTTATCATTTGAAATTAATTGATTATCAATAGTTACATTTTGATTATAGGTTACTAAATATGTACCTATATAAGTAATGTTGTTTATAACATGATTTCCGGTAGCTAATATTGCTCCTTCTTTTAATATTTCTAATGGATAATTATTTTCCCTTATCTTATTACACTTAGTATAATTCTTATTCAATAGTTTAGTAAAACATGATTCTGTTGTGTTATATTCACAATATCTACTTTGTGTTTCAGTTTTACAATTTTGTAAATTAATAAATTTATTGAATTTAGCAATCTTATTTTCAATTAATAATTTTCCATCCTTTTGTGGAATACTTTTAGTAATATATGTTTTACATGTTTCTTTAATAATTGGATATTTAATCATTATTACAATAATATTATGTTTCTGATATATTTTAAATTTACTTACATCAATTAGATCTGTAACTGAAAAAGTACTATTCTCATGTTTTAGTATTTCTTTAATATCTTTGTTACTTAAAATTGCTGGATTTAATTTTCCTAGCTATGCAAAAGTTAATGTATTTATTATATTTTGTAGTTCATAACTTATTACTTTTAATTGTCTTGAAATTATTTCATCTTTTTCAGTATAGACAAAATCTTTTATTACTTTAAACATTTTTGAATTAGTAATCATTTGTTGATTATTATTTTTAAA
Organism: Eupeodes latifasciatus; assembly: GCA_920104205.1. Taxonomy (NCBI): domain Eukaryota; kingdom Metazoa; phylum Arthropoda; class Insecta; order Diptera; family Syrphidae; genus Eupeodes; species Eupeodes latifasciatus. The sequence continues at coordinate 234,727,962 of OV049924.1, forward strand.
CAAATCATTTATTTTCTCTTCTAAAATTTCTTCATCATAATGATCTGGAGTTCCGGCAATGAATTTCCAAACTGTAGGTACCTATAAAATTTAATGAACGTTTAGTTCTAGAATAATGCTCTTTGAGCTGTTCAAGTAAGTTAATAACTATCTCAATTTCTGCATAATGCTTATTCGTTGTTTGTGTATAATTTATATCATTTTGTACCGCCTCATCGCTTTGCTTAAGTAAACTTTCTATTATTGTTAGGTTAGTTATATGGAATATATTATTTGTTCCTTGAGTTATTATTGTATCTCCATCTTCTATTAGGATGTATTCTTCTCTGCTATAATCTACTATTTCTACTTCTGCTTTACTTAGTGTTGCAGTGATAATCATTATTATTATGATTGTATTCATTTTGAATTCCTGTAATAAGGAGATTGATTAGTTTTACGTTTAGGTTTTATTTTTAAATTATCTTTATGAACAATTCTACCTGTGTGAGTTTTAACTGCATGACCTAAGTCTTCTTTTATAATAACCTTTTGAAATTTAGGTTCCATTTTATTTCTTTTATCTACCTTTTTATAACCTATTTGGTTTTCTTCAACTTGAATTTCTCTCCTTCCTTTATTATGAACTTCTAACATTTTTTCTTGTTTATTTTGTAGTTCTTTACTAATTACTTCTTTCTCTATTTTATCGAAGTAAACTTCTGTTGTTTTCTTATTAGTAGTACTGTGTATAGAGTTATTATATTCTTTTATTGCTCTAAAAATTATTTCTGTGAAGTCTAATAATTTATATTCATCTTTAATGCATTTTATTATTTCCTGTAAAGTGGAATGGAATCTTTCTATCTGTCCGTTTGTCTTATTGTGACAAGGGTCTGTATAAAATATTTATATATTATTTCTTTTCATTAAAGACTGGAATACTGGTGATTTAAAACTTGTTTCATTATCCATAACTATTTTTTTACACTTTGGATATATCTGTAGTATCTCTAATATTTTTTCCTTCAAATTAGTTTTGTCTTTCAATTCCAGGATGCTTGCATAAAAATAAATATAAATATAAATTTTTATTTATGTAGAAGATGTCTATGTGTAGCATTTCCCCTTCCTCTTTTGGAATTGGTGCCTCACCAATCTTTTCCTTATGTGGTTTGCGATCGTATTTATTTATATTGCATATGTCGCAAAATCTAACATATTCTTCAAAATCTCGCCTAATTGTCGGCCAATAGTAATTTTTCTCTATTTGTTTAGTATTTTCTTTAGCATTTCTATGTGCTCTTATGTGTGTTTGTTCTACGATTTCTACTTGATCTTTTTTATTTATTATATCTTGTGCTAAAAATTCGCATTCTATGAATTTATTATTAAATTCCTTCAATTTATCTCTTACTTGATAAATTTCTTCTGTCTTTCCATAAATTGCTATTGTTCCTGGGGTTATATATTTTTTTTAAAATATTGACTATATTTTCATTATTCCTAAAGTAAATCATTATTCTTTTGTTGTTAAAAACATTTATTATTTCATCACATTCTGTTTCAGATTGTTCAAATATTATTTGCTGTTTGAATTTATTCACACATTTACTTAGTTTTTCCGAATATTCTTCGCTACTTTCTGCACTATATTGTGTATTGTTATCTTCTAACATATTTAAATTCTGTCTACTTAATGCATCTGCCACTACATTGGTTACTCCTGGTTTGTAAATTATTTTAGGGCCATATTCTTCTATTATTGAATACCATCTCTTCATTTTGGCATTCGGATTTTTCTTTGAGCATGAAAACGTTAATGGTTGGTGATCTGTATGTATTTCAAGATCTTTTACACCATATAAACAGTTTCTCATATTTTTTAAAGCATATACTATTGCGTATAGTTCTTTTTCGTTTGCCGCATAACTGCGTTCTGATTTTTGCAATGTTTTGCTAATAAATGTTATTGGTTTTCCGTTCTGTGAAAGAACTGCTCCTACAGCGTCTTCTGAGGCGTCTGTGGTTAAAATGAATTTCTTATTGAAATCTGGTTGATTTAATTCAACTTCTTTTATTAGATTATTTTTTAATATTTCAAAAGCTTCAATTGCTTCTTTATCTAAATTTATTTTAGTTTTCTTTGCTAAGTATGTTGATACTTGACCATTTTCATTCTGTAAATACTTTGTTAATGGTTTTGCTATTTGTGCATAATTCTTAATAAATTTGCGATAATATCCTATCATACCTAGGAATGATCTAAGTTATCTAAGAGTTTCTGGTAAAGGGTATTGTTTAATTGTTTTTACCTTTTTATCATCTGTTTTTATTATGTTTTGTGCAACTACATATCCTAAAAACTTAATTGAATCTTTAAAAAATTCTGATTTTTCTAAACTGATTTTCATATTAGCTTCTTTTAAAACTTTTATAATTGTAGCTAAATGTTTTTTATGACTTTCTATTGATTCTGAATAGATTATAATATCATCAATGTAAATGTGGCAAAACTTTCCTATAAATGGACGTAATATGTTGTCTATTGCTCTCTGAAATATACTCGGAGCATTACGTAGCCCGAATGGCATTCGCAAATATTCATATTTGCCATTATTGACACTGAAACTTGTTTTTTTTATGTCTGAATCTTTCATTTTTATTTGGTGGGAACCACTTTCCAAATCTATACTAGAAAATATTTTTGCTTTCCCTAAATTGCTTAATATGACATTTGTGTCTGGTATTGGATATTTATCCACAACTGTATTTTCGTTTAATTTTTTGAAATCGATCACCATTCTCATTTTTGGTGTATTGTCTTCGTTAAATCCTTTTTTGGGCACTACCCATACTGGACTATTATAAGCACTTTTGCTTTCTCTAATTATTCCTGATTCTATTAATTTGTTTACTTCTTTATTTATGAATTCATTTGCTTCTACTGTATTTATTTCAGCAACTATATCTGTTCTGAATGGCAGATTTATATTTATATTTTTATGTTCCACTTTAATCTGTTCACTGACACATTTTCTCAAATCTTCTAAATTCTCAATTTTGTTCATAATTATATTATTTATGACTTCTTCGTCAAAATAAATTCTTTTTTCTTCATTATTTACCTTTATATTATTATTCTGAAGATCAATAACTGCTTTGTTATCTCTTAAGAATTTGTTACCGATTAATATATCGTAACCGAAATTATTTAATTCATACACTATCACTGTTTTATTAAATATTTCAACTTCGTAATAAAATTCAATTATTACTGCTCCGTTCACTGTCGTTGCCTGTTTCTTTGCGACTAATTCTTTTCTTTCACTGAGTAGCCCTGGTCGACAATAATTGCTTGTTGCGCCTGTATCTAACAAAATTCTTATATTTTTGTTGCCTATCTTTCTGTATAAGTATGGTAAACCGGTCTGACTACCTATCTCATTATTCTCGTTCAAATTACTGATTCTTTCAACTTTATTGGGTGTGACTTGCCCTGATACTTGAACACTTTGTTCCCTCTCTCTTTTAAAAACTGGTCTGTTTTGTTTGAATGGGTTACTGTACCTGTTTTGGTTATTATAGGATAAGTAATTCCTATTATTAGCATTTTGATATGTATTTATTTGTTCGTTTGTATTTGGGATCTGCTGATTGATCGTACTACATTGCATTCGTTCAAACTGATTTGAGTTTTTTTGAGGAGCTAAATTATCTCTCCTGAAGACATTATTATCTTTATGAATAGGTTTATCTTTATGTGAAAACCTCAATGTTTCATTTTTATTCCCAGTAGTTGGACATTCATATCTGTAAGCAAATAATGTTCTATTATTATTGCTTTCTAATTCCTGTGCTTTTGCTAGTGCACTTGGAAGATTATCCGGACATATACTAAAGAGTATGTTTGAGAGCTGACCGTTCAGTCCCGAAATAAAAACTCCAAGTCCATCTCTTCTATATTTTTCACATAATTCGTTTGTGATTGCCTTACCGTCACCGTGCGTCATGATAGTTTTGTTAATTAACGCTGTGAGTTTTTGATTTATTATATTATAATATTCCATTAAGGAATTTTTACCTTGTCTTAAAATACTCATTTCCTGTTCTAAAACATGTATTGGACGTTGGTCCGAGTATGCAAAGTCTAACCTTGCTAAAATTGCTTCGTAATTTAATACCGTACCGTGATTAGTTAAAATGTCATTTGCTTGTTCTATACACTTATTTCGAAGTACTACTATTTTTGGGCGTCGCCTGTAAAAGTCGGCACCGATTTTATTACATCTAAACTCATTGTATCTATAATTTCTGGTTTAATTTCTTCTGTTTGGAATTCTTTGATTGCAGGTTTTCCAGTCGTGAGACTATCTAATTTTGCTGTTAAATCAGCTATTTGTGATTGTAAAACTTCCATGATTACTAGTTCACTTATTTCCGATTTCTCAAAATTTAATTTAATTTTACTTAACTCTTGCAATTCAAAATTATCTTGATCTTCTTTAACACTTTGTAACTTAAGTTTACTTTTAAATGATTCTTTATATTTGTTTAATCTATTCATAACACCTTTTTATATAATCTGTCATACTTAATATATATAATATAATTCTTACTTAAAACTGCAATACCGCTCTGGGATTCTTTGTCTGCAATTCCGCACTGTACCTCTCAGGGATTCTTTGGTGTAGAATCATCTTTCTCTATCTTCTTTTGGGGTTGGTTGAAATGAAATATTTTCGTGATGACTCACTATTTCGTTTCTTCAATTTTTCTCGATACAATGTTCGATACTTTATTGTCTGTGATGTATTGTTAACACTATCTTACTTTTATTTTCAGATTTCTTGATGCTCACTGATCACTAAATACGTCTTCATACAATTGTTCATTTGCATTACTTGAAGAACATATTTCTGGCACTTAATAGCACTCACTGATTTTACGTTAAATTTACTTTATTATTTTTCAATTTATATTTACGTCAAATAATTTTGTAAGGCTATCCCGGTTGAGCCCCCAATTCATTTATGTAACACTTAATTTTGATAAAAAAAAAACTTTATTTAATTTATTCAAACTTAATCTAGTTATATAAATCATTGAGAAAGAACTAATAGAGAGAACCAACTTCGACGGTTGCTCTCTTTTTGCCTACAAGCTGTGATTTTGCCACCAACTTGCATATGTGTTAACTCCATATAAAAAAAATGTGGGGAACACATACTTATGCAAGTTTGTGCACATACTCACCACGAGAGAGAAAAAACTTTTCTCTCTTTTCTCTCTGCTCAACACCTTTTAAAAATGGCGACCACCTTTGAAAAATGGCGGATGTAGTCAGCTGTTCAGAGGTGTTCAAAGAAAATTCAAAATTGTGTATGAACAACTTTATGGTACTCTCATTGTGTTCGTTTGAGAGTAATATCATTCGAATATGAAGTGAAATTAATTACTCTTGTTAGGTGCCAGAACAATGAAGATTTAGAAACAATTCTAAATTACGCATTTAGATAAATATTAGTCAGTTATTTGAAGCCAGTTTTAATCATTAAGTAAGTAAAATAAATTATGTGGTGCAACAGTCCAATGAGAATTAGGACCTAGAAACATAAAACTCTGAAAGCACTACAACAATTATTTGTATTATTAGCTGCGTTTATGCGTTTAATTTTCGCTCAGACCGTTGAAAGATGCAAAAAAAACTCAGATTTGTTTCAATTTTCAGAGTTTATCGACTTAATTTTGTCGATGCGAGAGTTGCAGGAACATTGAAAACGAGAGTTACAGAATGTAAACATGAAACATTGAAAACATTTTTATATACTCATCTCTTTTTTCCATTCCTATTTGATTTGCGTGTACTCGTTGTTTATTTTCTTTACATTACTCACTACATTTCCAATATGCTGAAAATAAGTGATTTAAGTAGACACTAAATAAAAAGACCGTCAACTTGTTACTTCTGTTGCCAATTTTCATTGCATAAGATTTGTGATAAGCTATTCTTACTGCTTTCCACTAAGCTAGTGTGTTGCTTTTAAAGGCTTATGTACATAAGCCGAAAAGTACTTTTGTACAAAAGTAAAAATATTTGTATTCTCGCTAGGTCAGTGGTTTTGTGAAAAGAATATACAAATTTGTTCTTCAACCAAATCTTTTATAAGTTTTCCAGTTCTAACTATTTATATCTTATCTTTCAGTTATATAGCGACAAGGAAAAATCAATGAGGGAAAGTTCTAACTACAGTTTTTCTGAAAGTGCATTGTGGCTTATTCATAGATGTTTGGGCTAAACCTGAATAACTATAAACATAGAAAATGCTGTGTTCAAGTAATTATTATCACAGCCAAATTGTATAATTGATTTTTATGGTGTATAAAAAAGTTGAAAAAGTAATTCATGACAAATAAATGTTACGTTAACACTAGGTTCCAGAAAATATCGATTGATACCGCAATTGCAGAAGATATGGATATTTTATATAAATATTCCCGGTAAACTATACCTAGAACTTTATTATTTTCGCCTTTTATAATTCAATGTAAAATAATTCAATGCAGTATATTTTAGATAATACAGTAGTTAAGTTTATAGTTAAGGTATTACTATTGAAATAAACATAACATTCATTTATAAAAAACATGTACTCGTTCAAATATATAAATAAAGTCTAGTCTAAAAAACCTTAACCTTGTTATACTCTTTCTGCACACATCCTTTCTTGTTTTGGTTGTTAATGCCATCTATCTGTAACTCAGAGAAGTTTGTTAATGCCATCTATCTGTAACTCAGAGAAAGAGAAGAGAAAAACAAATTCACCACGAACTACCGGTATAACTTCTTCCGGTATTTATTGACAAACAAAAATGTTTTCCTAGAATTAATTTGAATTATAGGAGTATTTTTGTAGATATAAAAACGACAAGATGTTAGTAAAATTAAAGAAAGAAATTCATGAGAATTACAAAAATATTATAATGAGACTTTAAAAAACATAGCCTTCTTGGCTATCAATAAACAAAAATGAGAAATGTCGCATTTCCCGGAACTGATGTTTTTTTGTGTACTCTTTTCCGAGGTGAAAACATGTATACACCGATACGAATTCAACACGCTATAAAAAATGACAGTAAGAGGTATCGAAGTGACGGAGACGAGGAAATTTGGTTCTCTCATTTAGTTTTTTCTCTCTGATATAAATGGTCACGACGTCTTAAGGTTCTAAATTGACTTAAAAAATATGTGTTGTGAACTTATTCACTGACTTAAAAGAAGTGTCCTTTGGTTTGCTATGATATTCCTATTTATACTATTTGACAAATAAAAACATCTGTTATCCAAGGAGGTGTTCTTACTAATTGATATTTAATAGTTTGGCTTGTCTGGACTCTGGTATTTTTCCATTGATGATTTTGTGTATTAATACTTTATTGTCCTTGTATATTGTATTGTACTAATTGATATTTGATCGTTTGGCTTGTCTGGTATTTTTCCATTGGTGTATATTACATTTTGGAATATGAGTCACTTTCTAGGGCGTTGGTTCATTTTGATGATCTTAACGATTCTGGATTCTATTTTTATACGTTGAACGTGATGTGGTATTAACTCGCGCTTTAGTAAATCCCAAAATCCTTCTTGGGCTCCCCTACTATAGTGATTTATTAGAAATTATAAAAAGACTACTCACTCCAACTACGTTAAACACTTATCAATGAAAATATTAAAATCTAGTTCGAATTAACCCGATATCATAGATAGAAATGTAATTATTGAAATAATAATAAAATGCACGACTGGGTCGATGAACTTGTTTTTGTGTTCAAAGACTGTGTTTAAAATAGTACTTATAATTTTAAATTTCAAAATTTAGATATAAAATAAGTTTGTCTTCAAGAATGTCAATGACATTTAAATACTCAAAAATTGTGCGATTTTGTAAAATTAATTTTGTATACACACAATTTTAATTATATATTTTTGTTTTAATCAAAAAAAACAGTGACATTTTTGATCATTGTACGAGCAAAGCTTTTTTCACTCGCTCTGCTTAGATTTTAATCGTGAGACGCGAATGTCTGATTAGCAAATCTTGACAGATTATTATTTTAAATAGAGATTTTTATTAGTTTTTTACTTAGGTACTTACTTCAACCTGAAAGTCTTCGAACAAATTCAACCACAAATAAAAGCGACGACGACGGTGGAGCGGAGTAAAAAATACGCAAAAAAAAGAAACGAATTTAAACTTTATCCGATGGTGGTCTATGCTTGAATGCCAGATCCTTCTTTTATTTCCTTCTTTCTCTTTTTTGTTTTTCATTTTAGTACATTTTTTATTGCAATAAAAGATGGCCGATGATTTTTTAGTGGCGGCAAGTTTAAAAAGTTCAGAATTTTAGTACTAGTTTAATTCAAATTTAGGTTTTAAGTTTTAATTCAATTTTGGACTTTAAGTTTTTACATTTAAATTAAAGTTTACGTATTCAAAATATCAAATTGAAATAAGTTTAGTTTTAAGTTAAAAGTTAATTTACACATAGATTTTTAAGTGAATTCAAAGAAGTGAGTTTAATAAAATTAGGTTGATGAACTGCTTGTGCTTCAACATTCCGCCCCTTTTGAAAGTACCCTCTTTCAACAAGGCAGTAGGGCAAGTTTGTGGATAGGACGTTTCAAGGTGCCTTTTGCAGTACGAATTTCAGCAACTCTAACGTTCCCGTCTTCACCAGGGAAAGTTTTTTGGATTCTTCCTAGTGACCATCTCATAGGTGGCAAATTATCTTCTTGCACAACAACCATAGAGCCAACAGCAATGTTCGGTGATTTTGACGACCACTTTGATCGTTGTTGAAGTTCTTGTAGATACTCTTTTTGCCAACGTTGCCAAAAGTGTGACTTGACATTGTTGATGCGACGCCAATAAGGTAGAATGTCAGGGTTTGTAATAGCATCTGAAGGTTCTGGAATCGCTCTCATCGACGAACCAATCAAGAGGTGCCCTGGTGTTAAAGCTTCAAAATCGTTAGGGTCATTAGTGAGTGGAGTGATGGGCCGAGAGTTCATCACAGCTTCGATTTCACATAGTGCTGTAGCGAGTTCTTCAAATGACAATTTAGTATTTTGAAGAGACCGGTAGAGATGGCCTTTAGCCACCTTTACAGCAGCCTCCCAGATCCCACCAAAATGCGGAGCCCTAGGAGGAATAAAATGAAATTTAATGTGTTCTTTGTTACAAAAATTAATAATAGAATCATTTGTGGATTTATTAAGCCACATGCTACGAAATTCAGAGAGTTTGGATTCAGCCCCTACGAAGTTAGTTGCATTGTCACAGAAGACATCGGATGGGAGCCCTCTACGACTAATCATACGCTTAAGTGAGGCGATAAAGGCGTCAGATGATAAATCAGAGACAGGTTCTAAATGAACAGCTTTAGAAGTGAAGCAGACGAAGACAGCGATATACGACTTGTAAGGGACTTTCCCCCTGACACGATGATAAGTATAGACAGGTCCTGCAAAATCTACTCCACAACGTAAAAAGGGTCGACAAGCTGTTAACCTTTCGGCAGGAAGATTTCCCATAACCTGTTGTAGCAGCTTAGGTTTGTATCGAACACAGTGAACGCATTTTCGAACCACTTTTCTAGCCAGGTCTCGAGCATTGATGATCCACATTTTCTGTCGAAGTAAGGTGACCAATGACTTTGGTCCAGCGTGATAATTGGTATGATGAAGATAGTCGGCATAACATAGACTGAAGTTTGACTCTTTACTCAGCAGAATCGGATGTTTCTCTTCTTCTGGAATTGCGGCATTCGATAATCGCCCTCCAACTTTAAGAATAGGGTATCCTAGGGAATTGTCCAAGAATGGATTAAGATATTTCAGAGAATTTTTCAGCTCCTTTCCCTTTTGAATTTGACCTATTACTTCTGGAAACATTTGGGTTTGCAGTAGGTAGACTATGTTACTAAACGCGTTATCAAGCTCAGCAATTTTAAGTGGTGACAGTTCAGATGAGTTTTCCGACTTCCGTTTGTTCAGTTGCTCAAGGAGCATTTGTTTTCTTATTAACGGGGGGATGTTCTTTGATTTCCATATTTTCAGCTGATTAATGTATCTTAGAATATAGGCGAAGATATTTATGACCTTGGTGTAGCTACTGCAATTGTTGATAGTGATGATCATATTGTTTTTGGGTGTTTGGCTGCATACTAATATTGTTTTCCGTTTCTCCATTTCCAATTCTTCAGAAGACAGAAGATTCTGTGGATTTGTAGGCCAATAATTTGACGGTTTGAGCAAAAACGGGGGGCCAGCAAACCAATACGAGTTTCTCAGTTCCTCGACAGAGCTTCCCCTTGAAACGATATCAGCTGGGTTGAATTCAGTTGGAACGTGCTTCCATGTTACACCCTCAGATTTTTCTTGGATTTCAGCGACGCGGTTTCCGACAAACGTGCTGAGTTTAGATGAGTGAGTAGAGATCCAGTGCAATACCACCGATGAATCACTCCAGAAATAAGTCTCTGAGCAAGAATGATTGAAGACCGACCTAATTTTCCACCACAATTTGATGAGAAGATGAGCAGCACAAAGTTCCAAACGAGGAATTTGCTTCTTCTTCGATGGAGCTACTTTTGATTTTGCGACCAACAATTTCACAGTAATATCCCCGGATCTATCAACTGTTCGGACATAAAGGCAGCACCCATAAGCCTTGATGGACGCGTCACAAAACCCATGTATTTGAAGATGTTTTCTTGTATCCGCTAGAACGTATCGAGGAACTTTGACATTTTGTACAGCGTTTAGATCAACCATGAATTGCCTCCATTCGGTATCAATAGCCTGTGGAATAGCTGCATCCCAATTGATTTTGTCTATCCACAGCTGTTGAAGTATTGTCTTTGCCCTAACGATAATGGGACAAAGTAAACCTAGTGGATCAAATAGTGATGACGCAACCGACAGAATTTTCCTTTTGGTATACGAAGTGTAAGATTTTGTACTATTGTATGAAAAACAAAAATTGTCTTCGTGAACGTCCCAAGTTATTCCCAGGGCACTTGTTACATTCGATTCTGATAAGTTGAGGTCTTTAATCTCCTCATTTGAAGATATTGACGAATGGTTACTATGCCATTTGGATAATTCGAGACCCGCGGATGCCAGAATAGCCACAACTTCTCGTTGTATTTTTTTCAGAGTATTGAGATCATCTGAGCCGGTTATCATGTCGTCTACATAAAAATCTGAACGCAAAACGTTAGCACCAAGTTTGTATTGAGATTCGTATTTGTCTCCCAAATACTTGAGACACCTTATCGCCATGAATGGCGCAGAAGTAGTACCATATGTTACCGTATTAAGTTCGTACGTTTCTATAGGTGACTCTTCACTCTCCCTCCATAGAATGTACAGGTACTTTCGTTGCGATGGATGAATTAGAATCTGTCTGTACATTTTGATAATGTCAGCAGTCAGCACGTATTTGTGCATTCTAAACCGAAGCAATATCATGAAAAGATCATCCTGAATTGTGGGACCTACCATTAAGATACTATTGAGAGAAACCTGAGTAGCTGTTCTACAAGAAGCATCAAAGACAACTCTTAGTTTGGTTGAAGAACTATTTGGACGCAAGACACACTGGTGTGGCAAATAATAGTGGGGTTCGTTTAAGACTGGATTTCTAACGAGAGACATGTGACCTAGTGTCTGATACTCCCGAAGGAAGTCAACGTAAGCTGATTTAAGAGATAAATCTTTCTGCAATCTGCGCTCTAAAGACATAAAACGTCGAAAAGCTGTTCCATAGGAATCTCCAAGTGTTTCAGGATCTTTTTTGAACGGAAGTTTTAGCATGAGTCGTCCACTCGGTAGTTCTTCAATAGATTGGTTGAATAGTTCTTCACACTCCATTTGTTCTTCTGTCCATTTTGATTTTTGTCCAGAGACAGCTTCCAAATCCCAAAACCGTTCCACAAACTCGTTTAAGTTATCATCGCTTACGCTGAAACAGCAATTGTTTCTTTGATTTCCTGAACGCTGTTTGTACCTTCCAGACACAATCCAACCCAAATGGGTGTTTTGTAGCAGCGGCATTTCGGGACCCAATTTGATCTGACCCACGAGCAATAATCCGAAAAAGGCTTTGGCTCCGAGAAGAATGTCGATTGCAGCTGGCTTATTGAACTGTTCGTCAGCAAGCTCGATGTTTTTCGGTATATTCCAACTGGTAACGTCCAGAGCAACATCAGGTTGGTATCCAGTGATGGAAGGTGCAACAAGAAATTCTAGTGAAAGTTCGAATGCAGAATAACGCGATCGAATTGTAGTTTGGGTTAATGAGCTAATTCTGGGTTCTGTTGCCCCTATGCCAATGATATCTACGTTTTTCTTCTGCTTTTGAAGATTCAGAGAACGAGCGAACTCTTCTTTGATGAAGTTGACCTGCGACCCAGAATCCAACAAAACTCTACCAAGTTGATATCCTCCTGATGCATCTTTAATAAGAACTATAGCAGTTGCTAGAATCACTTGTGCTTTAGATTGAACCATATCTTTTTCCATTGCAGAATTGGTTGCAGCGGATGACGACCCAGTTTGCGATGTTTCCTTTCCAGTAATATTTGTTCCACCGCCTTGACGATGAAGTAGCGAATGATGTTTCTTTTTGCAGTGTTTGCACCTGATGGCTGAAAAACATTTTGTTACATTGTGGCCTTTAGCCAGGCAGTTGATACAAATGCCCAACTTTTTGACATTATTGAATCGGTCAATAGTAGATAGTTGAAGAAAAGAAGCGCAATTGCTTATAGCATGCGAATTATCTTCACAGAAACTACAAGGATGTTGCATCGTAGCTAACGATGTTTGACGAAGAGTGTCTGCAGCCGAATGCTTGGGTCGAAAAGAAGATGTTTTATTTTCTGTCTTAATGACTTTTGGTTCTTGACGCAACGTCTTATTTTCTCGAGCTTCCAAATACTGACAACGCTTATTTATCAGGTCTGAACATTTCTGCCACGTTGGAAGAGTTTTATAATCGAATTGTTCGTCCCATTTGGATTGAGTTTCAGAATCTACTTTAGACATGGCAAGATGAATTATAATGCCGTTACAAATTTCTAACTCAGTACCTAATGACTTTAACGAGCTGAACAAAGCTGAAACATCGTTTACCAAGTTTCTTAACTGTGCCGCAGAAGATTTTTGAACCTTAGGTAAATCGAAAAGTTGGGATATATTCTCTAGGAAAATGAGACAATCATTATCAAAACGTTCTTTTAATCGTTCGAGAGCCTTTTCATAATTTTCATCTGTAACTTGAAATGCCTTTACAGTGCTGAGCGCTGCACCTTGTAAGCAACTAAGCAGATGGTTAAATTTTTCTATTTTCGAAAGGGTGAGATTACTATCGACAAGTTTTGTAAATGAGTTGATAAAGTTTTTGTAATCGGAATATTTTCCATCGAAGCGAGGTAGTTTAAGTTTCGGTAAATGACTACCTACAATTTGAGGAATTGACAACGTCGTGTCCCAGGAACTGTTCCTCCTTTCATTTCCCATTAGCAACAGAATTTTTTCTTTTGTAGACACGTACAAATCCTCTAATTCGCTACGACCAGTAGTATCTGCAGGTGCATGACTTTCAATAGCGGTTTGGTAGGCTAATCCCTGCTTAAAGTATGATTCTAGAATTCCTAAACGGCATTCGAGTTCCGTTGTGGACAATACTCTAGAATCAACCAAGTTTTTGATTCGAGTTATGCTTCCTTTCGTAGAAGCACGAGCCGTTTTAAGTTCATCTAAACTTTGTGCCATTTTGAGTTGGTATGATTCAAACGAAGTTAGAAATAAGCGTTATAATTCTTCGAGACCACGGTGAATTAACGCAAACAAATTGTCAAATGTGAATAGGGCAGCAGCTTAATTGCTATAGTAGCTCTAGAACAACGATGACGAATTTACTAACGCAGCGCAAAGAAACAAACTGAAGTGTTGTAGCAATAACCACCGAAGAATAATTGCAGCGAAATACGTAGAAACAACGACCTGATTTGCAGCAGGAGTGAATCTGGTAAACAGCAGCAACAACAAATGAATTTGGGTACTCGATGAATCGATGCAATAGTAAGAGCACTAAATGCAATGACCAGCAATGAACAGCAACCAACGAACAACAGCAACCGACAAGCAGCGAGAATTTAATTAGATATGCAGCAAACCTGTTGTGCAGCAGGAATAATCCGGAATCGATGCAATAGTAAGAGCACCATATGCGATGACCAACGATGAACAACAGCAACCGACGAACAACAGCAACCAACGAGCAGCAGCAACCGACGAGCAACAACACGACTGGCAAATCGAAACAATAAATTCTCTTAATTTCCAAAAGATAGCGAAAGACGGTATATGTAGCAATTTGAATTTGATCGTGATATTGCCAATGCTAGTAATCGAAATTATTTTATTAATTGTAGTAAAAGCAGAAATTATTTGGTTAATTGCAGCAGAATTTGAAATAGTTTCATTAATTGCAGCAAAGCAATAACAACCGACGATTTTAGTATTGATAAGAATGCACCAATTACAAGATTTCAATACGGCAACTATTGCTAAGCGAAGTATGACAGCAGTAAAACATAATGTAGATAGAACTTAAAATCGAACATCTCCAGTGTACATCTTGTTATGGCTCATGTATTTGCTTGTTAATGTTGAACGTATTCGTTTGATGACATTTGGTTGTGGATGGTATGTATGTATGTGTTTTTAATATTTAATTGAATGGCGGCAACATATTCCTTATTGTCGCCAACCAAAATTATTTTTTGATGCAAAATAATATATTAAAATGAACTAAAACTACATACATACCTCATTCCATATTCCAAAGTTGTTTTTTGTCTGCGAACTGCGATAATGTGTGATGATAATTTGTCTTCAATTTGATGTAGGTACTGCTGCCACACTCACTTGCACTTGGCGTTTCCAAAACGTTCCGTTGCAGAGGACAGTATTTCTTACACTTCTTTTATGTTCTTTTTTGTCTATCCGCACACAACCGTTAGAACCACCGTTTGTTTTTGTTTTTTATATGAACTTTTACCGCACACTCCCGTTACCGATACCGACACCGCTTTTTGTTCTTTTTTATAAAGTACCGCACACTTTAATGTTTTATACCGAACTTTTTTCGTAACGTTATATTTTGTATATATGTTTAAAAGCACCGAACACTTTTATTTAAATGAAAATTACAGGTTTGTCCTGTCACGGTCGCCAAAATGTACGAGCAAAGCTTTTTTCACTCGCTCTGCTTAGATTTTAATCGTGAGACGCGAATGTCTGATTAGCAAATCTTGACAGATTATTATTTTAAATAGAGATTTTTATTAGTTTTTTACTTAGGTACTTACTTCAACCTGAAAGTCTTCGAACAAATTCAACCACAAATAAAAGCGACGACGACGGTGGAGCGGAGTAAAAAATACGCAAAAAAAGAAACGAATTTAAACTTTAACCGATGGTGGTCTATGCTTGAATGCCAGATCCTTCTTTTATTTCCTTCTTTCTCTTTTTTGTTTTTCATTTTAGTACATTTTTTATTGCAATAAAAGATGGCCGATGATTTTTTAGTGGCGGCAAGTTTAAAAAGTTCAGAATTTTAGTACTAGTTTAATTCAAATTTAGGTTTTAAGTTTTAATTCAATTTTGGACTTTAAGTTTTTACATTTAAATTAAAGTTTACGTATTCAAAATATCAAATTGAAATAAGTTTAGTTTTAAGTTAAAAGTTAATTTACACATAGATTTTTAAGTGAATTCAAAGAAGTGAGTTTAATAAAATTAGGTTGATGAACTGCTTGTGCTTCAACAATCATCAAAATCTGTTAAGAGCTAACATACATATATAGAACAAATTATTGAAATCGGCTCATCAGTTCCCTTCTGCAGAAATACACACATTTTTAAGAAAGAAGCCATGTTATGGATGAATATAGTTCCTACATACATGTTGCAAGTAAAAACTAATTCAGAAAAAATATACATGGAACTGAACGTATCGGATTTATTCCAAATTGTGAAATATGCAACCTAGCAAAGCATGATAGACACCCGCTTAGATACAAATGCATATAGCAGAAACACCGACCCATTTTAACGATGTAATCTACACGCACATTTGGTTTCCTGAACGAGGAAAAATGCACCTTACAATATTTGGCGATTTTTCAAAAGTTGCCATCGTTCATCCCTTGCAATCAATTAGTATTTTGAGTACAATCAAGCAACGAATCAAACTTTTTGGAAAGCTGCATAAAATAATTTTAAATGGAGATACTTACATCTAGCATTCTACAGTCAAACAGTTCTTGAAGGAAATTAATGAAAAAGGCCGTAAAAAATATAACTGAAACTTCGTGTACAACTCGCGCCGTCAAAGAAAATCAAAGGAATTAAAAACCAACACGAAAAAAAAACACTATAAAAAGGTCGTTAAAAAGCTCCCCGCGCTAAGTAGCTCTATACCTACCCTTAAAGACTCTTGAATTTTCATAACGCTGTGGTAACGTTTTTACTCACCAAGTATTTTTTCAACAGATATTATACAAATAAGAGAGCAACATTTTAAATTGGATTTTATTTATTTTTTATGCAAGTTTGCCAAAATCAACACTTATTAATGAATTGTGTTTTTATTTTTAAATTTACTTAGTAATTACTTCTCATCCAGTTTCCATTTGAAATATATTCTTAAAAGTTTGTTTCTTTTTTCTTAAATGGATTATTAAAACGCTTTATCCCAGATTTTACATTTAAATATATATAAACTATTGTATTTTACTATTCTTGAAGTGTACTTAAATTTGACGTCTATCTTAAAGATAAATTCGATAATTGAAAAGATTGCTTTTCTACCACCAAAAGAAGCCAAGAAATCTTTAAACAAAAATATATAGCTATATAGAGCTCTTTCGCAAACACAGTACTTCACAAGTGGGTATTTCGTTTTAAAGTATGCGTTGTGCTGGAACCGAGATATTGTCAAATTTGGGGTTAAGCTTCTTAAATAAACTCCAATGGATTTCCAAATAATAAAAAAGGACCACGCCAGGCCAGGACATTTCTTGTCACAATTTAACTGGGATATAAATTAAATAGAAAAAAACTTAATTTAAGTAATTTCATTCTTCATTTTCCTGAAACTCACTTGGATCTGTATACGGTAGTGTTAGATTATAAAAAAAAAAAGGTATGGGAACTAAAAACAAAAAAAATGTATGTCGCAGTGATATGATACCATATGCCAAAAAAAACCAGTGTCCACCTGAAAAATAAAAGTGTTTTAAAATTACATATTTTTTCAATTAAAAATAGCAGATATAATTATCTTATATATAGTTTAATTAGTTTAGTACTATTTCTAAACGGCATGCAGTATAAGAAACTTACATAATTATACTAGAATACAAATTAATTTATTAAAATCGGGGCTCAACTTTCCCTTAGCGCAGCACGAATTTCGAAACGCGTTTTTTTTTATTTGATAAATATGTGCAAATAAATAATAATTGTAGCAATTTTAGAGCGAGGAAACACTTATTTCTATTTTAAATTAATTTTCAAAGTTCACTTTTTCACATACAACAACGCAAAAATGGTTGGTTTTGAAATTCCTTCAATGTGTTTTGTTCAGTGTTGCAATTTTTTTTATTTGTGATTTCTTTGATTTTAGTGCTCAAATGCCAAAAATACTTTGCATATACCCAAATTCACATCCATCCCAAATCCTAAAGTGATCCCAGGGAGGGAGGCAGCATGGCCCCTTACATACGTAGCTGTTAGTAGGGCGCCCCACCGTACTATCAATTCAAAAAAAAATTGTTGTAGGCTCAAAAAACAAAATACAAAAAAGTAGGGTTAAGTCCGAAAAACAAAATATTTTTTTTTATGACTTAACGGTGTTTTCTCGTCTTAATATTTAAAACATATTCTATTGAGAGCCCCACCTAACTGTAAAAAAAGAGAAGGAAATTCGTGCTGCGTCGATGGAAAGTCGCCCCAAAATCGGCACCTTCAGTTAAAATATGTCAGATTTAAATACATAATTACATAAGAAATTGAGAGAAATGTTTGCAGTATAGGAGAAACATGTATAAAAATATATTTAGTAAGCTCTAGCAGGTTAATTAGACCGATAGTGTTAACTTTAAAAGGAGAGCCTACCAATCATACGAGTTGGAAATGGATTTCTAAAATGAGTTGAATCCCATATGAAGTAGGGTGGAGCTGGAGCGTCCAATTTCTTTTCGATTTGCATTTTGGAATGGCTTTAAAAAGATACATACACAAGTTCGTGAGAAAATTATTGGTCTTTTCTTATCCCACTCCCTTGACTCCAATATATGTTAAATTAGTGCTTTATTTGTATTACTAGCCTTTACTTTTCTATACGATCAGCCGTTGTTAAGTTATTTAAAACGGTAAGATAAGCTCAGCACTAAAAATGAAAAGCACTGATAATGAAAATTAATTCAATTAAATTCTTCTTAGTTTTTTTAAATCAGAGTATACAATTATTATAATAAAAAGGTATTACAATGGCCGTAAGAAAATGACGATTAAAAATTTACATTGAGAAAGAAACTTTACAATTTAACTACAATTTTAATACTATATAAACTTTTGCGACTTTTAGTTTAGGCAAAACAAAAAGAAAAAATCGTTGATATGAATCAAATTATTATGATACTTATAGAGAAAAAAAAATCTAGGATACAAGCATTTATATTTGTATATAATAATTTCTAGGCAAGATTATTAATATTGACTTTTAGTTTAGTCAAAACAGAACGGTAGATTATTATTGTTCTTTTGTATGACTTCTTAAGAAACGAAAATAATGTCTTTTTTTTTCAATGTTCGCAAAACGGAGCTTTTAAAGTGTTTAAAGATGAGGTGGAGAACTTCTAAATTCAGAACATATTCAAATACTGGTCTCGGTATTTTTTCGCATGAGTGAGAGACATATCCTATAAGACTTCCAACCGAAAACACTAATAAAGATATTAATCCTCGGTAGCCATCTTAGTTTGCCTACAAGCTAAATCGATTCACAAAATCATTCAAGTATGCGTGACAATTCCCCTCAAAATTATGAAATTTCCCCTAAAAACTCAGTAGTTAATTCTATGTAACAAGCCGAATTTTTTCTTTGAAATCCACATCTATTCGTCGACATTACAAATACAACAATGTAAACAAATGGGTTTTGGAGGGTGATACGTACCAAGGATTTATATCTTCAGGGACGACTGGCCACCACGACTGGGTAGACATAAAAAATTCTGTTCCTTTCTTTGAAATTCTTCTATTTTCTCTTGTTCTTTTAAGACACGGAATACATACATAGATAGTGACTAAAAATGTGAAGCTATGCTATAGGTATTAATTTCAGCTATCGATATAATTAAATTAAAACAAATATAGAAAAAAAAATCTTAATTCAACCAATATTTGTTTGAATTTGTATGTTTTTTTTTAATTTTTCATTTTTTGTTAGATTTTTTTATAGGTTAGTTCAAGTCTGCGATTTTTTTGTGTTGCGAATATGTCAACTGCCTTATTTTTAAAATCCTTTGAGTGCATAAGTTCTTTTAATAACTCTTTTTCGATTGATAGAATTGCTAAATTAGAAAGTCTTGAATCGGCCATTCGGTTTCTTGAATAAGTCTTAACTCTTTTTAATGTACTCGTTTTTGCCCGAAGTTCAGATTCAAAACAGTATCATTATCTATCATGTTTCATGTATGATACACATCTTTCTTCATACGTCATTATTGTGTATCTCCTCTTTGTTCACTGTTCACATTTCAAATTTCACTACACTATGCTCGATTTGAAGTTTTGAATTAGGATTACTTGGGTTTGGGTTAGTTTAGTTTATTCTTGTGTTTCTTTTGTCGATTTTGTTTGGGTAGACACTGTCTAAAATGTCTATATGACGGATCGTGTCTGTATATCTTCATATAGAGTGTTTTTACTTCCAAACTTGGCTAGAATTATAAATATTGATACATTCATCTAGTAATAGGAAACTTCGGATCTACTGTAAGATCGGGCTTAACTCTATAAAGTGTAAAACATTCCTTTGAACACTTTTCACTTCTTCAAATTCTCGTATTCACATATTTCATTGCTATAGCAAATGCAACTATTTATCCTAATCATTTCCGTATACATCAACATGATGTTCTTAACATAAACTGACTCCTTACCCTATCTCTTCATTCCTACCACTTCTTATCACTATTGGGCTGGATCTAAGGTGTTAAACGACCAGTGCCGATGATCAGCCTGGCTGGGCACCCAATTAAGTCTGTAACGGAGTATCCAGATACCTGGCGACCTCCGGATTAACTAGCCTTATGTGTATAATGCGAATCTCTGTACAGATAGACCTTTCTTTCTTTGCAACTCGTGGGACCAAAGATGAACAAAAAGAAAAAAATTATGAGACCGGTGTCTCTTCAAGACCGGGCGGCAGTTTGGCGCTGAAGCCTGTTGCCGTATCTCCTCGGCCAACCCAGATCAGGGAGCAGTGGTTATCTATGGACCCTCTTCTGTTGTTGGTAGCAACGAGAGTAGGAAGGTAGCGATACCTAATTTCAGTAATGGCAGAGTTGTGAACAATGGCCCTACCACTACTACTGAGAGCACATCTCTATTGCAAAAATCCAGAATGGACAGAAGAGACTCTCAAAAAGCCTTTACAAACAAAGGCGACAAGCTGCAAGAATCCTGAAGGCCTCTGGTGAATCATTGGAGGCCGGGAGGATACTGCAGCAAACTGCTCGCTTTGAATGGGTAAAGAGTGTTTTTGCTGTAGCAAGGACCAGTATAGACTTGAGGCTGCCATACCGACACCAAAACGGCCCTGTATGCACAACACCCGCACTCACCTTAATCCCATCAAAAAACCTAGTTTCAGTGACGTCACGAAGGGCAAAGTCCTGGTTGCGGTCATTGACAGAAGCGATGATGATGGCACAATTTCGGCTGATCGATGGCAGTTGGTCAAAATAAAGCTCTCGGGTGGATTTATAAGCATTTTGAGCGAGCTTCCAGGACAACTTCCTTCCATAAGCGATGGAAGTTGGCATCAAGGTCATGTCAATCTCATAGTTTGTGGCAATCAGAGGTCTTGTGACATGTACAAGCTTACTGTCAGCCGGTTGTCTGAAGTTTGGCCTGGTGCGAAACTCTAGGTTGTTGCTGAGGAAGACATTCCTAGCAGACCTAGAGCCCGCATGTGGATTCCAATCGAAACTCTTGGTATCGAGCACTATTGATATGAAACGATCAAGATTCCAATCTACAAAAAAGATGAGGCTAGCGCAGATAGCGGGCCTCCAGCAACACTCAAAGGCGAACTCGCGATTGGAAGATCTAGGACGTCGTCTTCCTTCCCACCAGAGATTGACGATGTACCCATGCCCTTTCCGATCACGACTCGACCTTCTACAAATGTCGACAACAGTCATACCTCCATGGAGACTGAGGACTGCATCATTATGGTTTTTCTGAGCGAGAATGAACCCTTGGGTTCACCCTCAGACTCAGAAGATCAACACAAGACCGTGGTGGAGGATAACTCCATAAAGGCCTCGGCCTCACTTCTTCTTCAGTTGGCCAGAAACAAAAAGTCTAGAGTATGCAATCACTCTTTTCCGACACTTAATGTGGATGTGTAGCAGAATTGAATTGGCTCAATTTAAATTGTTAAAATTATCTATTTATTTGTAAGATTAACAGTCTACATTATTTTTAGTATAATTTAACAACCATATACCAAAAATCTATTTTCTAGAATATTAGTATATTGAGTTATATCGGGTGATTTTTTTGAGGTTAGGATTTTCATGCATTAGTATTTGACAGATCACGCGGGATTTCAGACATGGTGTCAAAGAGAAAGATGCTCAGTATGCATTGACATTTCATCATGAATAGACTTACTAACGAGCAACGCTTGCAAATCATTGAATTTTATTACCAAAATCAGTGTTCGGTTCGAAATGTGTTTCGCGCTTTACGCAAATTTTATGCGTTTTTTTTTTTAAAAAGTTCTCAAGCTCTTAAAAAATCACCCATTATATTAAACAATGTCCTCTTTTCAATGGAGGACAATAAATACATAATGGGTGATTTTTTAAGAGCTTGAGAATTTTTTTTAAAAAAAACCGCATAAAATTTGCGTAAAGCGCGAAACACATTTCGAACCGAACACTGATTTTGGTAATAAAATTCAATGATTTGCAAGCGTTGCTCGTTAGTAAGTCTATTCATGATGAAATGTCAATGCATACTGAGCATCTTTCTCTTTGACACCATGTCTGAAATCCCGCGTGATCTGTCAAATACTAATGCATGAAAATCCTAACCTCAAAAAAATCACCCGATAGAAATTATGAGCAACAAAAAATTCATTGAAATGTTTAAAAATTGAATTTAGGAGGCATCAGGTAAGTTTCATTATCATTTTGATTATTGTTCTTGAAAAATAGGCAAAAAAAAAACGGAAAAAGGCAAACAGGTTTGCTGTTTTTGTTTTAAAATATTCTTGTCTAACAAAAAAGTTAACATAAATAATATCCAGATTTCGTTTTTTTCTTTTTTTTTGTAATTAACATTAAAACTAACATAAATGAACCGAAAAAGATTTCAATTTCATATTAAATTTTTATTTAAAACGTGTCATAAGTGGCCGTGAGATCTTTTCCAAAAATAAGTAGAACAAGGTCATTTTTATTTTTAATTTTTCATTTTTATATACTTTTCAATACATAGCTTCATACAAAAAGTAAAAACCAAAAGTTAAAAACCCTTCATCTTCATGCCTCAGTATTGAAAAATAAAATACTAAAACATTTAAATTGTAAGTATGACTGAAAACACAAAAAATATTTTTCTTACTTTACCAAAAAATACAGAAATTTTTTGTTTTGATTTAGCGTGTTTGTGTTTTATGCACAATTTCTGTCACCTTCACTCTTACTTTGGGTTTCACTTACCCAATGTTACAATGTTTGTACAAATTTTTGTGAACATATCAAAAATTATCTCGCTTTGATGAATATCGAACATGATTTGCTCAGAGAAATTGATACGAATAGTTACTTTGTAAAAGTTTAAAAAATAATAA
Source organism: Eupeodes latifasciatus (assembly GCA_920104205.1). NCBI lineage: Eukaryota > Metazoa > Arthropoda > Insecta > Diptera > Syrphidae > Eupeodes > Eupeodes latifasciatus. The sequence goes on from OV049924.1 coordinate 234,751,175, forward strand.
GGAAACAGATAAATAAATATAAAATATAAACATTATTTAAAGTACACTATTGAGGAAATATAACATGAGCTATTCCTAAAAATATTATATATTTTGTATTAAATATAAATTTTGAAATATGTATTGAAAAAAATTAAAAAATCATCAGTTTTCTATAATAAGTTTCCTATCAAAATAATTCTAAATTGCCAGAAAATCTCATCTCAGTCTTTTTGTATTTGTCAGAGCCTAACAGCGCCTATAGTAATTTCCTTCACTATTAATTAGCCACAAAATTGTAAGTTATAGATAGCTAATAAACGTATTGAGTATTGAGTATTGAATTGGTTTTTTTTATACTTCCGAACCTATAGCAGATCAGGGGCTCTTTGAAAGAATTTGCTACGGGCCCCACGCTTACTTAATCCGGCACTCGTATCATCCATTGTGTACTTCCTCGTGAAGTGAACGTTCGCCAGTGAAGAAAGTGAACTTTTGACGTTGCTCACTGGTACACACTTGTGAGTACACGTTGTGAACATTTGACGTTTCAAAAACACTCTAATGAAGACATAAATCCTTCGTACGTATCACCTTCCAAAACCCATTTGTTTACATTGTTGTATTTGTAATTTTGACATTATGTCCATGAATAAATGTGAAATTCAAATCACTGATAAACTAAATTTCCACGCACCGGACCTCATTAATTGTGTCTTAGTGTGTGTGTTTTCACGCACACTAAGAATTACTTTATGAGGTTCGTTTCCGGTTTAGTTTATAGGCAAAACGAGGATTTATATCTTCGTCGAACGTCGGTGCGAGGAAGTCAGCTGGCAATCTCAGTGATGTATCATAGACTAACTCTGCGGGGGTTGCGTTGATATCTTCTTTTATTGTTGCACGAAGACCTAGTAGTATGAGTGGAGTCGTTGCAATTTATTCCGGCTTTTAATATTCTGTGGAATCTTTCCACGATTCCATTCGCCAGCGGATGGTATGAGGTCGTCATAGTGTGGTTAAGGATTGACTCTCTGATTTATTTAAAAATAAAACAATTAAAATTTACAATTATTGTTTTTTAAAGTTACAACATATAAATTAAGTCACATCGTCATTCAAAAAGTTAAAAAAATTGATCAACTGCCAACACAAGGTACGATTTTTTTTCATTTTTTATTATTGGGGATATGCAAGCAAAACGAAATCTTCAAGAAACTTCGCCGGAACATTCTTCGAATAACAAGAAAGCCAGTGTTGAATTTTCCAATAAAATGGCAGTAGGAAATATGTCGATTGAGCAACTAAAGATTATTTTAGATGAGTGCCTGATCCCTAAATTTAAGGATGTTGCAACAAAGAAAGAAGTCTTAGCTGTCTCAAATGATATTCAGTTGTTACGGTCACAAAATGTTTACCTGCTTAACCGTATACAGAACATAGAAAGCTACTGTAAAACGTTGGAAAGAAAATGAAAATTCTGTTGTTGTGCATTTTCCGGCAGAAGGGAAACCCAATAAAGTTGACTTTGCTAAATATACTTGTATTGGACTTCTCCAGCTCCAAGGAAATGCTGAATTTCCAATTCAAAATACACAGGAATTCACAAATCGAATCACAAACAAGTCCACGGTTATTCTTAAATTTCAATCCGGTGACACTGTAAACAAAATAATGGAAGCTACACCACACATAAGAACTCTGGAATTGTTGTACATCGTGAACAGTCCATCAGCATTTTACCAAATTAAAGCGAAATTAGTTCAACTACACCCACTGAAATGATTGTAATAAGAGGAATTAAGTTAAATATCAAAAACTCTTCGTTTTCTTATAATTTTTCACGAGGCTTGGTTGTAAAGAATACAGATGAATTGGCGTTTATCAAAAACACGTTTGGAGAAGACGCATTGCAATTCTTTGACACAAACAACACCAACAGCTGTCAGAACTATGCGATGACAGCGCCAGTTGTTCCTCAAGGAGATCGCAGTGGTCAGCAGAATCGACAGTCACATCAACATAAAAGTTAGGGTAGAGTTGCCGTCTGTAATTTAAATTTAAATTAAAAAAATTTATGTTATAATGTGTCTGGTCTAAAAAATAAGCTTTTATCTCCAGATTTTTTCAAATTCATTTTAAACTTTGGTATTATTATTTTAATTGAAGCTTTTCTTGAAGAAGGTAAATAATCACTATTTTTTAAGTATTTTAAAGAATTTTCTGTCAAATTCATTCCAGCTACTAGAAGAAGTATGTTTGGTAGAGCGAGCGGTGGCTTTTGTAAATGTAATTTAAAGAATTTTGTAAAAATTAAATCAATAGGTATGAAAACTTATAGAGCTAAACCATAGGCATGAACCATATTACATTATTCCCACCTATCTTAATTGCAATAATTGGTTTAGTGAATTTACAGAATTACAACTTTTTATTAATGAAAACGAATTACAAAATATTTTAATACAAGGCGATCTCAATGGAAGGATCGGAAAGTTTCAGAATCCAGCTTCACTGGCAGAAAATATTTCCCATGTGTTTGAAGGTGTAAGGAAATCTATGGATTAAGTAATTAACTTTGGTTTTATGGTAATAAATGGAATAACTAACAGACAAAAATGGCGAACTCACTTTCGTATCGGGTCAAGGCAGTTCAATAATCGATTATTGTTTCGCGAGAGGAAACTGGCTAAGTATTATCAGTGACTTCGAGGTTCAAACTGCGAATTACTCTGTTCATATGCCAACAATAACTTCTCTCATATTGCCAGAGGTGACGGTGGGGACAAATAACGCAATTAAGAGCATAAGGTGGGTTGAAAATCGCGCGGAAGAGTACAGACGAAGATTTGATGCTCAGTTAAACTACCTGCCTGAACAAGAAAATTGGAGTAGTGACCAGGCTAATGAAAATATTTTAGATATTGTACGGCAAGCATCTAGTATGAGAAAAAACCCCAAGGTGGTGGCATAGTCGTGGCTGAATGGCTTGACTGGAAATGCATGAAACTTCGCAAAAAGTGTTTTGCTCTTCTAGGAAGAACAATTCCGTGTTTTTGAAAACACTTTACTTACAGGCGAACAAACAATATAAACAGCTTTTAGTTCAAAAACGGAAACTTTATTTTAGTGGTGTAGCAATCAGTCTCTCATCATGTAAGGACTCAAAAACATTTTTGTCAAAGGTGAGGTTGTTAGGTGGCTGTAAAAAGGTGGCAACTTCGGTTTTGGCAGTTGAAAAACTTGCTGATCCCTTCAAAGTTCTTTTGAACGGTTAACCACACGTTTGAATATGCTCTACCTTTAGTGAAAATCCCGGAACTTGATGGGCCAATTTCAATGAAAGAGTTCCAAGATACTTTTAAATCAATGAAAAATGATAAGTCTGTGGGAATTGACGGTATTTCCGTTGAATTTTACAAAAACTCATCAGTAAATTTTTTGGTTCATATTAATTTATTCTTGAACAGGCTTCTTGAGGAAGAATCTATACCGAAATCAGTTTTAAGAGCATGGATTTGCGCAATATTTAAAAAAGGTGATCCCAGCGCCCAGACAACTACAGGGGCATATCGATTTTACCGTGCCTTCGGAGAATATTCACCCATCTTCTATACCATAGGTTGACGAAATGGGTTAGTATTTTCTAACCCGGTTTTCGATCGGGTCTATCAACAGTTGATCATATATAAAAATGCTTCTATATTTATGGGATTTAAGTATAAATGTTGCGAAGTCGAAAATCATGGTTTTTAAAAATACTCAGCGAAGAACAACTTCCCAAGAGAAATGTTTTTTGGAACGTGAACCAATAGATATAGTAAATCAGTTCAAATACTTAGGTTTTTAATAACTCGTAACCTTGATTTTCGCACACAAGTAAAAGAAAAATGCACTGCAGCCAAAACGGCAATAAATCTTATGTGGAGTAATTTCTTCTGTAACAAATATGTGGATGCAACTGCTAAATTTAGAGTGTTTGATGCAACCATTAAAACATGCCTGTGCTATGCAAATCAAGTGTTTGGCTATCAAAACTAAGAAGAGTTTGAAGTAATTCAACGCTTATTTTTCAAGCGCATCTTTAAACTGGATAACTCAATCCATACTGAATCCGGTATGCCACAAGTATTTTTAAAGAATCTAAAATCAAATGCTGATTATATAATAAAAGTTATGAAAAAGCCCGAACTCAAATCTTCAAAAACAGATATTAAAATATGCACTTAGACGTCAAACATCGCCTTTCAAAGAACGGAATGATCTAGCTTTTAGACACAGCGTAGACTTCGACCTCAATAATACAGCCCATACCAATTGGCAGGACTTATTCTACAGCTGTATAACAAAAGTAGATGATTCCCTGTATTTGCAATGTCTGAATAGAGCGCAAACATCGACAACTAGGCTTATATATAAAGAATTACACCACACTTTTTATTCGAAATTATTTTAACGAAAAACTCACTCTTAATCAAATGAGTGTTATCTTTAAAGCAAGGACTGAAATGCTTTGTTTAAATTATAGACCTCATAGAACTGACTTTCGCCCGATATGTAGTTTGTGCAACCGCAATGAAATCGAAAACGTGTATCATTTTCTAGCTGTGTGCCCAATCTTACAAGAAATCCGCAGGCTTGACTTCTCAAAGAGTTTCCTTACACTTGAAGATACAAAGGATCTTTTAAATGGTTGCTCAGGTTGGAACATTTTTTGTCTCTATGTGAATCATGCCTTAGGTTACCGTAACAGTTTCATCGATTGAATTTTAAACTAATTTAAATGATGATTAAATAAAATGTAAATTTCTTTTTCTGTTAAAACACGTTCTTCATTTTTGTATTTTTTTATATTTATTTAAAATTTATTAAATCTGATATAATAATACTTATATATACTTATATATTTTCGTAAATGTTATATTATGTATTTATAACTTTAACCTTTTCTTTCTTTTTATTAAAAACTCGAAATAAGTCAATTAGGCAGACGACAAAATTTTTGTCAACCTTTACAATTCTTATATCAACAAAATGTAAACATTTATTGAGAAATAAAGAATGTATTAATAATAATAATTATTTGGAATTTTTTTTTAATAGTGTGGTTCGTTCCCATATAAATACATAGTTCGATAAAGACTGATAATGTGAATTCTCTTCCTTGGTACGAGGTTATTTGTAGTGGTGTGGTCCAAATAGAGAAATCCAGCCTGATATGAGTGCATGTCTGGCATTGGATATGCTTCCGACCACCTGGTGTAGCGATCAATGACGGTTAGAAGGTAGCGATGTCCTTCGGAGGGCGGAAAAGGTCCAAGGATGTCGATATTAATGTAAGCGAAGCGGTTATCGGGTATTGAGTAGTGTTGTAGCTAAAGATTGGGCGTGCGTGGAAGAATTTTTTCCGAAGATTCTTTGTAATAAATGTTCGAACGCTGTTATAAGATACGTCACAATAAATCGGTTGTGCTATGTGCGGGAAAGTGAGTTGCATTGAATTACGTACTTTACCTTTGAGCAGGTCTTGAAGTCCTTTGTCATTCTACTGTGAGTATGGAATACAGATCGTCATTAGCGTTGACTATGTTGATTCGCGAGAATAAGTCCGCCGCATGGTTGTCTTCTCCCTTAATGTAGCGGATATCAGTGGTGAATTCACTAATGAATGACAGGTACTTAGTTTGTCGCGGCGATGATTTTTCGGGTCGTTGTTGGAAGGCGAAAATTAGAGGTTTGTGGTCGGTTTGTATGTGAAATTTACGACCTTCTAAGAGATCACGGAAATGATTTACAGCCAAATACATAGCAGTTAGTTCCCTATCCTATCCCTAAACGGTCAAAAGGCTTGATATCCCTGAGCAGACAAAATATGAGCTCTACAATTGGAGTAATAACAGGACACTGCCTCATAGGAAAACATGCTCTGAGGCTAGGGGTCTGCACAAATGACTTCTGTAGAAGCTGCATGGACGAGGAGGAGGAGGAAACAGTCCAACACCTTCTATGTACATGTCCAGCACTCTCCATTAGAAGGAATAACTTCCTCGGTAATCCCTTCTTCGATAATACCAGTGAACTGGCAACGATTGACACAAAATGTCTCTCTAACTTTATTAAAAGTCAAAATGGTTTGTTTAAGTTCATTACTCTCCCATGAGTAACCTCGTTAGTGGTATCACAATGGACCCTTGAGGTCTAAGTGAGTCAATGACATCTGTACAGCCACTCCAACCTAACCTAACCTAGTTCCCTATCATAAGTGGAGTAATTTTGTTGTGCCTTGGAGAATTTTGTTTGAAAAAAAAACCAAGTGGCTCGGACACGTTATCGACCAGCTGATGGAGGGTAGCACCTACTGCTATGTTAGATGCGTCTGTGACTAAACTTACTTCTGCCTCTGGTACGGGGTGCGACAATTGAACAGCTTCAGCGAGAAGTTTTCGACACTTGTTGAATTCCGGTTTCCTGGGGTCACCGCCAGAAGAGGAACCTGCACTTCGGCTGCATGTGGCAAAAACTTTCTGTAGAAATTTACTGTTGCGATGAATCTCTTCAGTTTTTTCACGGTCTCAGGTCTTGTAACTCGTAATATGGCGTCGAATCACGAGGAAAGAGGTGATATGCCGTGTTTGGTTATCAGATGTCCAAGGAATTCTAATCCTGGCTGCACTTCCTTCAGCTATTGACGGTGTTGTTTTATGTCTGATGAAGCGATACAAATGTCGTCCATGTGCGGAAAAGCGAAGTTGATACCTCGAAGCACCTCGTGGATCATCCTTTGAAGAGTGTGGGCCGCGTTGCGAAGGCTAAATGTCATATGATTGAACTCATACAACCCGAACGGTGTGATGATGACGGTCTTAGGTATATCCTCAGGATTAATAGGCACCTGATGGAAAGCCTATATCCCTGCACGTGTAAGCAATTCGAATTCCTTTTTCGCTGCAATCAGCTTGTCTGGCGGTAGGCGACGACGTGTTCTGACTGAGCATGGCAGGCCATTTGTCTCAATAAAATGCATTGCCTCTGAGTTGGTTGATGCTCCTGGTGGTGCAAGGCGAGTAATATTCGGGAATGTCATTATGATGTCAGCGAACGGCGAGTTTCGATCGATGAGTTGCAGTGAATTCTGGTTGCTTGTTATAGCGAAGAGCGGTTTCGAAGAACAGTTGGTACGTGAGTCGATGAGCCTAACCCTTTTTACGTCGACCATTAGGTCGTGATGTTGAAGAAAACCAGCCATGATGATTGGGGAGGTAACATCAGCAACGATGAAGGACCAAACGAACGGGCAACGTAGACCATGGTTGAATTCATGAGTGACCTCTCCATAAATTTTAATGGGCGAACTGTTCACTGCGAATAATTTCATTGTAGTCGGTCGTTACTTTTTCTGTGAAACGGACGGCGGAATACAGGAAACTTCGGCACCTGTGTCGATTAAAAACGATAAGTTAGTATTTTGTTCACGTACGTAGTCTATTGATCGATTGATTGAGGGTGGTATCTGAGGGCATTGGATGGAGTCACAACTGTTGTTGCGTTCCGTCAAATCGGCACGGTTGACGGCAATTGGTTGCTTTCATTCCAAATTTCCGATGGAACCAGCAGTCGTCGAACTGTTTGATAGACGATTCTCGTCTTCTTGTGTCGGTGATGCGGGTTTCCTCGTCTGCAGACCCTTTTACCTTGACGACGAATGCGTGTACGGATTGCGGCAAGCGCGAGGCCCATAGGTCAAGAAGAACGACTTCGCTTATAGAGCCACTGTGAGCAAACTGTATTGAATTTGCGACCATCGTGTCAAATACCTGAAGCTCGAAAATAAAAGTTGAGTAAAAAAACCAGTTGTCGACATCAGTCTCGACATATTAATTTATTTAGTCAACCGAATAAAAATACAAAAAAAACTAAAATCTTAATCCGTCGGTCTTGTCGATATCGGTGTATATGCTACGAGATGCTAAACTGTAATGTCGCTTTTTCCATTCCATCTTTCCATTGCTTCAGTGCTGTCCGCTGATTGGCTGATCCAAGTTGCCTCTATAAAGATGAGTCGAGTGCGGAGCGTTGCCACAGTGATGACGGTCTGCAGCGTTGCCAGAACCGTCCGCCACAAATATATCCAATTCAATATCAATGTGGATGAAAACAGTAGTCCATTGACTTTTTGAAATTATAGGAAAACTGACTAGGCTATAATATTACGAGGTTTACTTAAACCTGGACTAATAAGTCCTTCCTCGAACCAAACTTTCTTAAAAATGCAGATAGCTCCTGGACAAATTCAAGTGAAGAATCGCTGAACTTACTACTGGATACTCACTTTCCTGGTAGTTTTCTAACCGCAGATTACAACAATCATCACAATCTTATCACAAGGAACAAGCTTCAATGGGCTCGAAGCAGCTTCGAACCATTTAAATCTGCAGGACCAGATGGGATAATACCAGCCGAGCTACAAAAAGCTTCAGACATTATTGCACCAATCCTTGAAGCAATTTTTACCAGCTGTCTATATCTGTTAAAGTTGTTTTTATACCCAAAGCAGGTAAATTCTCTCAAGTCAACATGCCTACTGTAATTTAAATCGGTGAAAACGGCGTTACACACACTAGTACGCACCATCGAATACTCCCTCCATCATAGAGAGTTCACTATGGTTGCTTTCCTTGACATCGAAGGTGCTTTTAACAACGTGGACACATCTGCAATCACATCTGCACAAACATCTCTAAACGTAGAGAGTTCGCTTTGGGAATTAATTAATTTATTGCTGACTAGCAGAATAATTAACTCAAAACTGGGCAACTCAAGAAGACGAAGGTTAAGCGAGTTGGTTGTTGTTTGTTTTGCTCCATTAAAAGAATCTTGTTTTCTTCTTGAAACAATTGTGAATAACTTTAAATTACTTTAAGAGTGTGACCATAAGTGATCCTGAGCCTTGAGTCTGGATTTGACTTTGTGTATTTCTTTAAATTGTTATAAATCTTGAAAAACAAACATTTTGTAACATTTGGTGATTTGGTTTTTCTGTGACATTTTACTTTTTCTCCCACAAGTTTATTTCTCAGAGAAAATAATAATAATAAAATATCGTAAATATTATCACTCAAAGTTTTAAAATAATACATATTGTATGAGTACCTCCTAAATTCACTACTATCTGTTTTACGTGTTATATTAACTATAGTTGCATACTTTGAGGAGTAAAATTCAAATTCATTATCTAAACCGACAGCAAATACACGAACCATTCGCAATCCTCCAGCAACGTCGTCGCTACAAACACTCAATAAACTCATCATAATGTCTTCTTGCATCATATGCCATCAAACTACGGACTACCTGATTGATTCAATAACATGTCATGGCAACTGTCGACGATCATATCATATGAAATGTATTGACGCCCCTTGTAGTACTATTAAGCTTTTCAAGGAAAGGAAATCTTTTTACTATTTCTGTGACGAGTGCGATCCGTTTGCACAGATTAACATTACTCGCGACATAATACAAAATAAATATAATCTAGAAAAGCTGCATAACCAATTACTTCGTCTTACCGTAAAAGTTGACAAAATAACCACTTTGTCACCAGTACAAATTATTGAGTCTCATAATAACGAAGTCGAAATGACTAATAGTGGATCGCTAAATGACACCTCATCTTTAAACCAAATAACTGACGAAACTGATACAATTCAGAACATGGATTCTCATAGTGTCGAAAATGAAATGACTCATAGCCGATCGCTAAACGATGCAGCATCATTAAAGCGGAAAATTGACGAAAGTGACGCCGAATATAGTGAAGCTAATCCCTCAACGAAGAAGCCTGCCAGGTCTACTTCTCCCTCTGCATCTGAACTTCCTTCGCAACATCTTCAATCAACTCTAACCTTATCAACATCTTCTGTCCCAATCAAATCAAAAGCAACTTCACCATCATCAATAGAGCCATTACTCGCAAATGCAAACCCATCATCATCAACGTTAGCAAACTCATTGTTATTTTCATCTCTTTCAAACAAAACTCATCTAAACTCACCTATCTCATGTGGATTGAAAGTAGTAGAAGGCCATCGAACTTTATTTTTATCTAAACTTGACCCTTCAACAAACGCCCTCGATATTAAAAACTTTATTTCGAACAAGACTGATACGTCGCTATTAAAAGTTGAGAAAATAATTCATCGAAACCACTCGAAATATGCATCTTTTAAGATAAGAGTTCCAGACTCAATCTTCCACCTTCTAAATTCAACATCGCTTTGGCCAAAAGAAATCATAATACATGAATTCGAGAATAAACAAAATAATCCTATAAATTCGTCATCCTTTAACCCTTTTCAAGAGACCCGGACAATGCATTATTATCGAAGAGGCAGATTCAACAAGTTTTGATTTATTACCAAAACGTCAATGGCCTAAGGACAAAGATCAATACGATCTATAAAAATATTAACAATCTACAACATGACATAATTACTCTTACAGAAACATGGCTAAATAATTGCTTCATAGATACCGAACTCTTTGACTCAACTTACCAAGTTTTTGGACGAGATAGGCACCAATCGAGCGACTCGGAGACAGTTGGTGGTGGAATACTATTCGCGGTAAAAAACTACATTATATGCACTTTGGTTGATACTTTTGATCTTTCTGACGTCGAAATGTTATGTATTAAAATCAAATTGGAAACAGGTTATCTCTTTATCATCTCAGTATACATACCTCCAAGATCTACCAGTTTTGTCTATGAAAATTGCATACATTTAACTGAGAAGATCCACGACCAAATGGAACCTAATGATGAACTACTAATCGTAGGTGAGTAGGTGAGAACAAAAGCAGCGGTATGGGATGGTGCAATATTCTCAGATTGGTTTGAAACAACCACTGGAGTAAAGCAAGGATGTCTTCTCAGCGCGTTACTGTTCTCCCTTTTTATCAATGACATTGTTGAAGATCTACCTGGAGGCATAAGGATATCTAATTCGGTTGTAAATGTTTTACTATACGCCGACGATCTTGTTATTCTGTCTGAATCATCAGAAAACCTACAATTAATGATTAACCGATTAGCATCTTACTGCAACAGATGGGGACTAACGATTAATACGGAAAAATCTAAGGTCATGGTGTTTTCGCGCTCCTCCCGAAGTCAAAACGTGAAAAGGTGGTACTACAATAGAAATCTACTAGAAGTAACCAATGAAATTAAGTATCTAGGCGTAAAACTTACCCACAATTTGAACTTCAACAACCATCTAAGAGAAAAGGCTAACACTTCACAAAGCTTGTTGAATTCTACATGGAGAAAAGTGTTTACTAGGTTAGGTTAGGTTAGGTTAAAGTGGCTGTTGCTTGGGACGTCCAACACACTTAGACCAAAGTATGGTCCGTTGTGATACCACATGGATCAGTTAATCAGCTTAACTCGTTGAACCAATTCGAGCTTCGAATGAAGCGTAGGAGACAAGTGATGTCTGAATTCTTTAGATTACTGGTATCGTTAAAGTAGTAGTCTCCAAAGTGGATTTTACGTCTTTGTGATAAGGCAGGGCATGTGCACAGAAGATGAGAGATTGTCTCTTCTTCTTCTTCGTCCATGCAACTCCTACAAAAATCATTTGCAGGGGCTCCGAGTCGAATAGCATGCCTTCCTATTAAGCAGTGCCCAGTCAGGACACTTATAACGTAGCTAATGTGCAATCTACTCAGAGAGATTAATTGTTTTGAGCGCCTGGCGCTAAGAATAGGCCAAATTAGTTTAGTTGCGACACAAGTGGTGGTGTTATTCCACCTGGAGTTTGTTTTCTCTATGGTATCTTGCTTTAGCATGAGCTTACATGTAGCTAAGGGGATACCTATGCTAGCATTGTGAGCCAGCAGAGGTAAAGTTGTTCCGCTTTTTGCAAGTTCGTCAGCTTTTGCAATTTCCTGGAATGTCTCTATGGCCCGGCACCCAGAAAAGATGAATGTTGAACTGTGTAGCCATCTCCGTAAGAGATGATCGACAATTTAGGGCTGTTAATGAATTTGTGGAGACTGAGTCTAGGGACTTTAACGCGGCTTGGCTATCCGAGAAGATGCGTATATCATTAGTTGATATAACGTTTTCTCTAAGCCAGAATAGGACTTCTTTTATAGCCAGGATTTCAGATTGGAACACGCTACAATGATCGGGTAGACGAAAGGAGAGACTTAAATTTAGTCTATCTGAGTATACGCCTCCACCAACCCCATCCTCCGTTTTTGATCCGTCTGTATAAAATTTTATAGGACCATCGTTCAAAAATGATGTATTCTCCCAAGAAGACCTGTTAGGTATAGTCACTTTGAAGCTATAGTTATTAAACTGAGGATGGGGTATGGTGTAGTCAATATTACTGTTTATAGTTCTGAACGAGTTCAAAATAGTGGTGTGGTCATTTCCATTATTGATCCACAGAGAGGAGGCCTGAAGCCGTATGGCAGTATTAGCGGCCGTTTGCTTGCTGAAAATGTCCAGCGGTATTAGATGGAACAGAACATTTAGTGAAGCGGAGGGGGTGGAGCGAAGTGCTCCTCCCATACACAGGCAGGCTGTTCGTTGGACTTTGCTGAGTTTATCGCGATTTGTCGCTGTATCTAGCGCCGTCCACCATACCACTACTCCATAAGTAAGGATCGGTCTTATGACCGAGATGTATAGCCAGTGTGTAATGCGGGGCTGTAGGCCCCATTTATTACCAATGGCCTTTTTACAGGAGAACAGGGCTACTGTGGCCTTGTTTATTCTCTCTTGAATATTAGGTTTCCAACTTAATTTCTTATCTAAAATGAGACCCAAGTATTTTGCTTGTTCAGAGAATTTAAGTGGTACACCGTTTATGAGGGGAGGGTCAATGTGTGGGACTTTGTATTTCCTTGTGAAGAGGACAAGGTCGGTTTTTTGTGGGTTAACGCCTAGTCCACACCGATTAGCCCATCTGGTGAGCTTATTTAAAGCGTTTTGTAAGAGTTCTTTTAGTATATTGGGATGTTTACCCGTTACTGCAATAGCAACATCGTCCGCATATGCAAACACTCTGTATCCCTCTCTTTCTAGAGTAGTTAGTAATTCATTTATTACTAAATTCCAGAGGAAAGGGGATAGGACACCACCTTGTGGCGTACCTCTGCTAACAACCCTTTGTGTAGTAAAATCGCCCAGTTTTGAATTGATAATCCTGCTTATCAGCATCTGATTAATCAATTCGCTGATCGACTTATCTACCTTCAGAGATGTCAATACACGTGCAATTGCAGATGTGTCGACATTGTTAAATGCACCTTCTATGTCTAAGAAGGCAACTAAGGTGTACTCTTTATGATGGAGGGAATATTCGATTGTACGTACTATACTGTGTAGAGCCGTTTCAACTGATTTCCCTTTGTTGTAGGCATGTTGAGCATTTGAAAGGAGGGACTTATCAATACTTGCCCTTAAGTGAATATCGATCAAACGCTCAAAAGTTTTGAGAAGGAATGATGATAAGCTGATAGGTCTTAGGTCTTTAGGGTTTACGTGACTGGATTTTCCAGCTTTTGGAATAAAAACAAGTGTTTACTAATAGTAGATTAATTTTTTCCGCCAAGTATAAGATATACGAAGCGGTAGTAAAGTCAACGCTCTGTTACGCATGTCAAGTCTGGGGTGCAGATGAATATGAACAAATTGAACAATTCCAGAGAAATTTCTTAAAAAAACTCTTCAACTTACCTCGAAACACACCAAACTATGCAATCTACTTGGAAACAGGATTACCAAAACTCCTAACAAGTACCCTTATAGGCTTTTCACACCAAACCCAAAACCCGGTTTTCACGAAAATATCGGTTTTCGCCGAAAACCTACATCGAAAACTCAAGTTTTCCCATACATTTTTGTTAAACCACAAGTTTTCGTAAACCACAAGTTTTATATAAAACCTCTCGAAAACTAGTTGGAATTAAAAGTTGAACAAAACAAACAAACCTTTTGGAACATTCAGCGCTCAAATTAATGTAAACAAAACAGCTGATGGCTGCTGTCAAAACAAATATTTCGTTTTGAAATAAATTTGGTCGTGGTAAGTAATATTATTTATACAATTTCCTTACGAAATAAGAATTATTGCTTTTTGTTTTGTATTTACAGAATATGGACAATTTGCCAACGTCGAGAATAAAAGCCCCGGTGACTATTTGCGGCACTGCCGATTCTTTTACGATCCTCCAGAGTTTCAAACGCTCTTTGTTCCAACTCGTCGCCACAAATATGTTCGACGCTTTCGCTTTCTACCTGGAGAAAGACTTTTCGGTAACCGTGCAATCACAAGGGTTTAGGAGATATGATAAAGGCGATAAGTTCATTTGTGGAGGAGAATAAGCATGAAAGGAAATTTCACAATGTGGAATCGTTGTTCCAGTGAATAAAACCACAACAGTGGGCTATCCCACCTTGATTGACAGCGATGCCAACATCAAGAAAATCCTCAGTGCTTTGGACAAGCCAGGCTAGTCCTTAAAGAAAGAAGCCAAAGAGATAGTCATGGAGAAATTGCAGCCTATTATTACAGCTTCAGAGATCGCTCTTGATGAGTGTGGTTTTGGTACGAATCTGGAACTAGGAATTGACCTTTTATGCTCCGGACACAAGGAATTGCACGAAATGGTTTAGAATCTTCTCAACCCCGCCTATAAGCTGCTTGGACGGCCACAATACATGGCGATTCTGAAGGCACATTTGGCCAACAGAAGCAATAGTAATAAACTCAGTATTTTAAATTAAATGTGTTGTGAAAGAAACAAGAAAATGTTTTAAATAAAATGAATTTTTGTTGTAACAGTTTTGTTTGTTGTATATTTTATGCTATATTTTCTAGACAATTAACTTCTCCTTGGTGAATTGTTCGGACCGGTTGAAATGAACAAAGAGGATAGCTGCAGCCAAGCAAGCTTGCAGTTCTTGTTAGTTCATGTCGTGAGCCCATTCCACGCGTCCCCAGAACTTCAGTTGGAACTCTTCTTCGAGACGGGCTAGTGTTACGGCCTTGTCTGCGCTGATATGCTGCTCTATCACATCACAGGAAAGGATTATCGATTTCAGGGTGTCGACGGCAAAGATAAATCCTTAGGGGAATGTTTACAATTCAAGAATTTTCAAAAAAGGAAACTGAGGCAATACATGCCATAAAGAACATCGTCACTGTGTGAAAGGAAATACTTGGATATTTTCATTTTATCAGCATCTGAGACGGTGGGTGGTGATATGCTGAGAGTTTTTTGCATGTTTGTATCAAAACGTTTATTAAACCACTCAATGACGGGATCCCATTCGTTCTTTTGGAGCTCGTATAGATCTTTGTCATCCTGAAAAGAAACTTGACAAGTACCTACATAAGGCTAAAGTTTGTATCTTGCATTTCCAGATCCCTTAGTTCATTGCAGAGTATATCGAAAGTTCTGCGGCTCGTTCTGAAATGTTGTTTGAAATACTCATCATCGTTTACTAACATTTCACGTTCCCAAAAAGTGCTGATACGTACCTGCATAAAATATTAGAATTCATTTTATTTTCAAAAATAATTTGAGAAAAACAAAACTTTTTACTCACAAATTTTTCCATCAATACAAAATTTGACAGCCGGTGTCAAATGAAAACGTGTAAATGTTCGGTGTGAACGATTTTCGGGTTTTCGAAAACTTTTTGCGAAAACTCGGTTTTGGGTTTGGTGTGAAAAGCCTATTAAAGCGCAGGCTGATTTTATTATTAAGACTTTAGCCCATGACGACTCAAGAATGACAAAAAAATGCTCTTATACGAGTTGAGGAATAAAGACTGGTTGACTGCTAAGTAGGAAAACTTAGGTACTGCTTGTGGTGAAACACTTCATATTGACTTTAATAACCCCAACAACTTAAAGGAACAGCTGTACCGTATAATTAGAAAGAATGAGGACTCGAGAAACATTTGTTCTAAATGGTCGTGAAACCGACAGTAGATTGTTATACTCTCAGCTTAACTTCAATCTTGAGAAGAGAAACTACTTTAACGATACCTTAACATACCGAGAGATTTCTTTCATTTTTAAAGCGAGATGTGAACTACTCAGCCTAAACGGATGCCCTTATAACGGGCGCTTTGATCAGTTCTGTTCAATATGCAACCTTAAGTCAAAAGAGGACTGCTTCCACTTTATAAGTATATGCCCAATATTTAAGCCACAACGACGTTTCTTCTTTGGTAAAAATACCCTTTCAATGCAAGACACCCTTAAATTACTAAACGAGTGCGACTGGAAAACACTAAGTAAATTTTTAGAAGTTATCTTCAAATATAGAATGCTTTTAGTTAGCGAATATGTTTAATTTGTAAATTTATCTATATAATTGTTATCTATAAAAAACGTTTAAAAGAATTATAATTCTTTTCAACCAGGCTGACGGCTTAGCCATAGCTTTAAAATTCATGTATAAATTTAAACTTAAACAATTATTGAATTAATAAATGAATTTGTTACTTACTTACTTACTCGTAGGTGATTTCAATCTTCCGAACCTCAACTGGACAAAATCATCAGATTTCAACTATTTTACACCTATTAGTCCAACGAGCACCAATGAATTCACAATTATTGATGGTTTAGCTTCTTGTGGACTTGTTCAATTTAATGGGGTTGCCAATCAATACAACAAATATTTGGACCTAATATTTTTCTCCGACACGATAAATACTGACGTAGCTGTATCTCCAGCCGATGTTAAACTAGTAGAAGAAGACCGTCACCATCCAGCTTTAAATATATCACTGAATATAAACGTGTGCAATATCCCTAATACATCAAATGAAAAACTTGAATTCAATTTTAAAAAATGTAACTTTAATGAACTAACTAACTTATTGTGTAATGTTGACTGGAATCAACTGCTCCTAAATCGTAATATTGATGACATGTGTCTAAATTTTTATAGTATTTTTTTTAACTGTTTTTATGAAACTACGCCATTACGGAAATATCGCTATAAATCTAAAACTCCACCATGGTTTGACACTCAATTAAAAAACTTAAAAAATAAAAGAAATAAGGCATGGCTAAAATTTAGTAAAACTAGAGCAGAAGAAGACTTCAGGATTTACTCCGAACTTAAAAATATTTTCATTGACTACTCCAATATTCTATACTCTGACTATATTATAGAAATTGAAAATGAATTGAAACAGACCCCAAAAAACTTCTGGGATTTCGTGAAAAGTAAAAGAAAAACTGACGGTTACCCAAACTCTATGTCTTTTAATAACACAACAAGTCATGACTCCCAAATAATTTCAAATATGTTTGCTAATTTCTTCAAAGATGCTTTCGACGTGCCTCCTTCTTTTCAAATTCCCGATTCGTTCTTTCCAGCCCAAAATTATCCACACCTTAACTCACTTGACTTGACAATATGTGAGGATTCAATTGTTCGTTGTGTCTCAGAACTTGATGACTGTTTTCACCCTGGCCCTGATGGAGTACCATCATGTGTTTTAAAAAAATGTGTGTCGTTTATCGTACCCTCTGTTTGTTTTGTTCAATGAATCTCTTCGAAGCTCAATTTTCCCACTATTATGGAAAAGTGCATTTATAACTCCGATTCATAAAAAAGGGTCTAAGAATGAAATAACGAATTACCGACCGATTGCCAAACTTTCCGTTATTCCCAAACTATTTGAGTCCATTATCTGTAAGATGTTATCTTTTAATTGTAAATCAATTGTATGTGAAAATCAACATGGTTTCGTCCAGAATAAATCAACAATTACAAACCTACTTCACTTCACTTCTTTCTGCCTTGACTCCTTCGAAGATCGTAAGCAAATAGATTGCGTATTCACAGATTTCAGTAAAGCCTTTGACAAATTGTGTCACAAGACTTTAGTCCATAAACTTAAGGTTTAACGACAAATTCTTGACGTGGATCTCGTCTTATCTTAAGAACAGAAGTTATAGCGTTATATTCAGAAATGAACTCTCCGACCAATTTTACGTCAACTCTGGTGTTCCACAGGGTAGCCATTTAGGTCCTTTATTATTTATCTTATATATAAATGACATAACATCTGTTACAAAAAAGTCCTCCGTTTTAATATACGCTGATGACATTAAAATTTTCAAATCTATTAGTTCAATTAATGACTGCTCACAGCTTCAAGAAGATCTTCTTAGTTTTAGGGAATGGTGAAATACACACTGACTTTTATTGAATATTGACAAATGTAAAACTATGTGTTTTACACGCAAAAAACAATTATAGATTATAACTATTTATTAGATTCTTCCTCCCTTTGTAAGCTTTCCGTTTTTCTCTGATTTAGGTTATATTCTTGACAGTAAATTAATGTTCTGTGACATTATAACTTAATAGTTAAAAAAGCTAACAAGATTCTAGGTTTTATTAAACGTTTTTCTCGTGACTTTCGTGACCCCTACGTCTTAAAACTTCTTTATGTATCATTTGTCAGGCCAATACTTGAATACGGCTGTATTATATGGGCACCATACTATTTAGTCATTTAGACAGACTTGAAAGTATCCAAAAAAGATTTATGCGTTTTTGTCTTCGTTTTCTTCCGTTTTCCCAAATATTCACACCACCTCCTTATTATCAGAGACTTTTGCTAATAAACCTCCCTACACTTTCACAACATAGACAATATCTGCAATTTTGTTTTATTTTAAAATTAATTAATGGTTCTATTATATCCGCAACAGCTCTGAATCGTCTAAATTTTAGCTATAGTCAAACTAGCATAAGAAGACAGATACCTTTATGTCCGATCTTTAGCAGAACTAACTATGGTATGAATAGCCCTTTAAATCAATTGATTTCAGTCTTCAATAAATTTTATAATTTAATTTCATCTGTTAATGACAATGTTAAAAGTAAACAATTTAAAGAAAGCTTTTTTAATATGTTATAGTATTTATTTATCTCTATGTTAATTAAAATTTTAAATTAAAAATTATGTAAATAGCTATAAGTTTATATTAACGTTAGATAATTAACGGATTAAATAATTGCTAATACTAACACTTCTGCCAGAAGATTCGTTAGTAGAAGGACACCGCAAGGTGGTGTCCTATCCCCTCTCCTCTGGAACCTAGTGGTAAATGAAATCCTAACTGGTCTAGATACGGCGGGTTTCAGAGTTATATCCTATGCGGATGACGTTGCTATAGCCTTAGACAGACTCATACTTTGGGCTGATCGGTGTGAACTGAGTGTTAACACAACAAAACAAAATTAGTCCTATTTTCGAGGAGATACAAAATTCCAGTAGTACCCGTGGCATGATGACTGTCATGCGAGAGGTCTTGGGTTCAATCCCTGCCTGTGCCACCTTAATTAAAAAAAAAAGAGTTTTCACGGGTACTGCCTCTTGCGAGGAATTGACAAATTCTCCAAGAGTAATTCTTGTCATGAAAAAGTGCTTTCTCAAAATTAGCCGTTCGGATTCGGCATATAAATTGTAGGTCCCCTCCATCCCTGACAACATTACTCGCACACAGGAATGGTTGAGAGTTGTAAGTCACTAGGCCCTGGTTCTCTACGGACTGTTGCGCCACCTAATTTTTTTACAAAATTCCATTTGTTAACCCTTCCTATATTAAAGGAATCCAATTATAGTTCTCAGACGAAGCTAAGTACCTGAGTCTTATTTTAGACCAAAAACTAAACTGGAAACGCAATGTACAAGACAGACTCAAAAAAACTACTGTAGCTCTCTTTCCTTGCAAAAATCTATTGATAGTAAATATGGCTTTCAACTCCGAATCACGCATTGGTTATACACATCGGTAATCAGAACGATTTTAATGTACGTTGTGGCAGTATGGTGGACTGCTTTAGAGAAAGCTATTAACTGCGACAAATTAAATAAAGTCCAAAGTTTAGCTTGCCTATGTATAAGCGGATCGCTTCGGGTGACCCTATCTGCGGCACTGGACACCTTACTCTACCTAACACCTCTTGATATATTTAGCAAACAAATAGCTGGCTAAAAGCTCTGCTATTCGCCTCTCCGCAGTGGATTAACAACAACATTGGTCACTCCGTAATTCTTAGGTATTTAGAATCAATTCCAAAGCACACAGACTACGACATCCCCCAACTGCAATTCGACAGAAACTTCCAGATTTCTATACCTTCTAGATCTTTCTGGGTCCTGGAAGACGAGTCAATCCATTTTTATATAGATGGTGCAAAAACAAAGGAAGGGGTTGGTGGAGGTGTGTACTCTGAACGACTGAAATTAAGTCTCTCATTCCGCCTTCCCAATCATTGTAGCGTGAACTTTTGGCGATAAAAGAAGTCTTGTCCTGGCTTAAGGAAAACGTGATCTGAACATCTGACATCCGTATCTTCTCAGATAGTCAGGCCGCTATCAAATCTCTGGACTCTGTCTCTACAAAACTCTATAACAGTCCATAACTGTCGATCATCTCTAATGGAGATGGCACAACAGTTTAATATTCACCTTTGCTGGGTGCCGAGCCATAGAGACATTCCAGGTAATTGTAAGACAGATGAACTCGCCACGAACGGTACAGTACAGCCCATTGTACCAGATTTAAAGCGATCAAGGTGCTTGCTATCTCCAAGGAGATCGCATATAAGCTCGATAATAGGTGCCATAACCGGACACTGTCTAATAGGAAAGCACGCCACGTGGCTTGGCGTATTCTCAAATGACTTTTGCAGAAGCTGTATGGACGAGGAAGAGGAGGAAACAGTTCTTCACCTTCTCTTTACATGCCCTGCTCTAGCTCAAAAACGCAAGAATCACCTAGGAGAATTCTTCTATAACGATCTAAACGATCTAAATCATATTAGCATAATCAGCCTCTCACGTTTCGTAAGGGACTCAAACTGGTTTCATTGAGCTTAGGAGAAGCCTCAAGATTCATGTGGTATAACAATGGGCCATTAAACTGGCCTAAGTGAGTCCTACTCCATCACGGACAGCCACTTTAAGCCTAGCCTAACCTAAACTTGTAGCATTAAACAATTCAAATTTTGGATCGTTATGAATAGCTGCATTAGTGTCCTCAAGCATCTTTTCGTAGAACTTTATGAATTCCTTTGCTAAACCGATTACTGAAAACTTGTATGTTAGGGATTTCCTGTTTACCGTATCAAATGCAGCTTTCAAATCAACGAAAAATTTGGAAAATTTTTTCGTGGCGATAAAGCCAAAGTAAATATAACAAAGATTTGACTGATTGTTGAAAGGATTTGCACGAAAATCAGCTTGGTAACAACTGATCAAATTATTTTGTTCTAACCAATTTGAAAGTCGTATGTATAGAATTTGTGACAACAGTTTTCTTAGGGAATTTTGCACAGCGATGCCCTTATAGTTTTCTTTTTTGATCACAATTACTTTTTTTTGTAAATTGTTGAAATTTTGGAGCACCGTAAGTTTTCGGGAACTGTCTCTTCATTTTATAATCATTTGAAGAAACAAAGGATATCTTCCAAAAACTCGGTTCTTGCTTGCTTTTAGAACTCTACTGGAATAACATCGCGACCAGGTGCTTTGTTGCATTCCATTTAAATCAGATGTTTGTAAACCCATTATTGTAAATGAGGAATCTAATTCTGGTATCATAATGTGAGGATGGCAAAGGTAAACGAATTTGAAGTTGGGCTACACATTCTTTTTATGAAAACAAATTTGTTTGTATTCTTTGTTTGCAAGAGTATTTAACATTTTGGCACTAGTATAATTTGTGTTTCTAAAAACTTTCATGGACGCAAATGATTTTTTTTCTAACTTTGACAGTCATTCTCATACCACTTGGAACAAAATGTGATCTTAAAGTTGTTTTCGTTTGGCAGATTTAAAGCATGACTTACCTTAGTAATTATCGAGGTCACCAGAGTTGTGTTCGTATCAACGAGACAACAAGTGGTATCATTATAGTAGGGGAGCCCAGGGTGCTAAATCGGGATTTACTCGAGCGTCAAAGAGACCTATTGGATTGCGAAGCTTAAGTGATAAGAAGAAAAAATGTCATATCATATATACACTTTCATCGGTGGGGGGGAGCGGCTATAAATTTTCAAAAATGTAAAAAAAAACAGTTGCATGGACATAATCGAGCGCGTTTTGAAAATATACGTATGTTAATCTGATTGTTTCCATGAAAACGGAAAAAAAATTTAATCGAGCGCATCAGATTTTCAAAGGGGATGTTAAGTGAACCTAAAAGAAGGCTCTTATGTAATAATCTGACGATTAGGATGTGACCCAAACTCGCAGCCATTATTAGAATTTGCAAAAAAAAATCGCCATTTTGAAATACTCGAGCGCGTCAGATTAAGATATATGTAGGTATATGGTTCATTTATATACCCTAAACGTGCTGTCTCATAATCTGACGATTATCTGGAGGGATTCGCCTAATCTGACAATAGCAAGAATTTTTGTTGTATTTTTTCAAATCTTTTAACTTAACAAATTGAAGAGCTGAAAACCGGCTTACTCTGACGATATTCTAATACATTTATACATTTTTGTAATGTATCTAACGTAAATTTAATAGTTTTTTGTAAATTAGTTTCACCACAAAACACACACTTTACATTAATGTCACTCATTCTCATAGTAACTTTTTTTTAAATTTTAATTCACATAATAAACATCAAAATCGCAAAATAATTTCAGGCGTTTCAAATACGTTGTAAACGAAAAAACAATAGCACGATCAGCTGTCATGGCGTCATGGCAACAGAACCCACAGTAGGGACGGAGTGACAGAGTCATAGATAGAGAAAGAGTGAGAGAGGAATAGAAACGCGGGAAGGGGAATACCGGCATCATGTACCTGCACGCATTAAACTTTATCGATTATTTTTCCTTACTTCGGCTTACGGAAATCGTCAGATTATAAAATTTATTGCCTTCAAAATAAAAAAAAATTTAGCCAAGCTCGAGAAAGTCAAGATAACGTTTTTTTTACAAGTTTGTAACCCACCTACTTCTTATCGTCAATCGAAAATTGTCAGATTAGTGGAATATACACTTTTTAGCATATAACTAACTTACCCTACCTTAATCTGACGCGCTCGAGAATTTCAGATGATTAATTTTTTTTTACTAATCTGATCCTTTATCCTTGACGCGCGGCCACATATACGGGGCTAATACTTGGTGGAGGTATTCAATGGGGTACTAGGTACCTCCCTGTATATTAATCTGCCGCGCTTTAGTAAATCCCAAAATCCCTTCTTGGGCTCCCCTACTATTAAGCTTGTGTGTTATTACACTCAGACTTTCTGTATGCTGCGTGTTTCGCATATTTTCTTTTGAACACTCATCCCGTCAATCTCGCATTATTACACTCGGATGTTTTTCGGTGGCGTGTTTTTGACACTTCTCTTTCATTTGTTGTTCTCAACTCATCCGATGAAGAAATTTTGTTAGATGTGTAAGACCTTTGTGAGGATGCTTTAAAAATTTCCAAGCAAAAGAAAAAAGGGAATTGGATTAAAATCTGGAGAGAAAATAGATCTGAGTTCGGATCCTTTATTTTTTTTGATAAAAAAAACTAAAATCGAATGATAAACCATCGTTTTCAAATTATATAAGGATGAATGAAGAAACTTTTAACCTGCTTTTGTCGTTCATTAAAAACGACATTAAAAAAATAAAATTTTGAGAGACGCAATATCGCCAGGTGATAAGTTGGCTACCACTTTGTTTCAACGAGTGAACGGGTAGTTTGAAATGCAGAGCTTAAACTATCAAGCTAGACTCTCTCAACCATTCCTTCATTTAAATTAATTTGGTTATAAGGTGTTTCCTCGACTTGAAATTGTCCGGTGGCATATTTCTTGTGTACTCGGAAACACTAGAAACAATAATAAAGCAACGCCAAAAAACAAAGAAAGGCAAGAAAGAGAAACGTCAAAAAACATCCAAGACAATCCTGAACCCAGAACTCTGCGGGTTGAGACTTTTTAAAGTATTTCTATTTCACCTACTTTCTCTTTCGCACTTATTTGCGTCTTTCTAAAAACGTCTGAGTGTAATAACACACCTTGTTAAAGTAATTATTTGCATTTTTTTCTTTCCGTTTCAAAAAATAATTCTTCGACGGGCATATATGTAGTTGGCATATGACGTGCTGTGTGTGTGTTGGAATTTGTGATGAGAAATTCGATGGGACGATTTCAAAATTCTATGTAATTCCTAACCAATTACTTTTGATAAGACATAAATCAATCACAGAGCAACCCTGATCTGAGATGAAAGTAAAGGTGCCATTTTACTTTTTAGAGGTTATTCCATTTAATAAAAGAAATTCAAAATCTTCTATCATTTCCAAAATAAGAAACGGTCTTTATAAGATTTAAATTACTAATACAGTTTTTGAAATATATTCATATCTTTTTGTAAGTTTTTCACCTCCAATATTAAACCGCAACTATCTCTACCGAGTGTATTGTGCCTCACAGCTGGAATACATTTAATGCTTAAGCTTTTGAAATATTTTGTGTTAAGCAAATAATTTTCGTTTTCTAAGAAAGTTTCTTGTGTTATAAAAATGTCAGCTTTGGATCATCATATTTTTTATTATTTAAAGTTTGGTAGCTTTGTCAAATTCGTACTTCAAAAGTGACATTTCAAAATAAAGCAAAAAAAAAACAATTAAAACCCGAAAATGGAAGCTGTTGTGGTTGATGCAAGTATTTATTTTTATTTTTTTTGTCTTTTTATAATAAACTTTCATATTTATAGTTCTTATTTGAAAGCGATGATAGCGATGAATTACTCTCGTCAAATTTTTCCGCACTACTAGATGATACGAGTAGTTCCAATTCCTCAACAGACGAAAATACCTACGTCTCCAAATCATCAGAATAAAATACAAAATTTTTTGGAAATCGTGTAATGTGCATACGTTTTGCGACGCAGATTTCAAAAAACACTTTCGGCTTCATAGGTCAACTGTCCACATTTTGATAGATATACACAAAATTTTTCTTATTTTATATTAACATTTACATGTAAATATTAAAATATATTCTAGATCGGTATAAGTTATTGCCACGATTTATTACCACACCAAGAAGAGGGCTGCCGAAAACTTCTGCTCAAAAAGAAATACATACATTTCTGTGGTATATGGCGAACACAAATACTTTTCGTGAAACTGCGAATTTATTTGGCATATTACGTTCCACCGTTTGGAGTATTGTGAAGAGGGTGACTTTGTGGCTTATATCCATCGGTCATGAATATGTGAAGTGGCCAAGCAGAGAAGAAATTGCTCAAAATATGGCTACAATGGAGGCAAAAACAAAGATGCCAGGAATTTTGGGATGTATTGACATATAAGAATGAAGGCCCCGGTTTCAAACAAAGAAGATTATTTCAACAGAAAGCATACTACAGCATTCTACTGCAAGGTGTTGTTAATGCAAAGAAAAAACTTATAAATGTTTTCTGTTGAGAACCGAGGAGCTTGCACGACAGCCGACTTCTACGTAGATCCGATCTATACAAGGACGCATGCGATAGGACAGAAGAACTTTTTCCTTTTAACTCGTTTCTGCTTGGCGACTCAGCATATCCATATCTTGACTGGCTTATTCCACCTTTCAAAGACAATGGGAATGTAACAGCTACTCAACGTAAATTTAATGAAATTCATTCTTCGGGACGAATTTGGTGGTCTACGCATGCATATTACATAACATGTGTGTAGATAACAACGACGGGTTAGAAGAAAACCATCAGTTCGAATAAGAAAAGTTGCTAGGAGAATTATTTAATAAACCATGACATACATATGCTAATGGTTTATCGAATAATTCTCTTAGCAACTTTTCTTTTTTTGGCCGTATATTCCCTTAAAATGTCGTTTCTTTCCGCAGCACTTTTTTCCCTCATATCCCAATATTTTATTTTGTTCACCATCCCTTGCCTCTTTGATGATGTTGCACCGATGCCGATGGGTGAAGAAGAGGACGCTTCCGGGCTTAAAGATATACTTCATTCTGTTAAACAAAACAAAAGAAGTTGTTGAAATCTCTACCTACACAAATATGTAATTATTTTTTTATTTAAATCCCCTACCTGGCTGCGAAACACTAACTGTTTCAATAATTTTTGTAGCCATTCTATTTACAGATGAAGTAGAAGATGCTACTGGAGTTTTGCTGGATTCTGTAAAAAAAAAAACAGAAAAAAATTGTTAAATTATTTGCACACATAAATAAATTTAAAGCTTATCCCTTTTTGTAAACAACAAATTGCTTCCATTGGCAGCCCTTCTATTTTTTTGTCACACAAATTTATTGAGTGCGTGTTTTTAATAATGGGCTGGGAACCAAATATTTCACTCATTTGGTCCTCAAAAGGAGCTTTGATCAAGGACTCTCCAGTCCTTTTGTTGTTGTCGACAGCAGTCTTATAGGCTCTTAGTAAGTTTTTTTATTTAACCCTGAGCATTTCCTCTGTTGTTGGCTGGGTCTACAGAAAACAATAAAAATAGGATTAAATTATAATCATTAAACTTAAAAATCAATTACCTACCAAAACTCCAAGTGAAATCAAGTCCTCCAAAACATTCTTCATCGCAAATTTTTTGAGTCTGGCACTTTCAAACTCAAATTTTCTTTTCGAATAAGCATCTAGAAACGCTTTGGTTTCTTCTGCATTCCAGATTCTTCTTGACCTAAAAATAAAATAAAATTTGATGAATGCAATACGAGATAGGTATATTTAATTTACAAATTACTTACAATTTATTTGTGTTTTCCATTTTGTGTGGTTGCAGATTTGGGAATTTACTTACTCGTATTATTTGACGTTTAAAGCAGAGTTGCCCAAAGAACATTGCATTTCATGAATATTTTTTTTTTGTTCTTTT
The DNA here is from genome assembly GCA_920104205.1 of Eupeodes latifasciatus. Lineage (NCBI taxonomy): Eukaryota > Metazoa > Arthropoda > Insecta > Diptera > Syrphidae > Eupeodes > Eupeodes latifasciatus. The sequence goes on from OV049924.1 coordinate 234,778,096, forward strand.
TAGGGAAAAATGATATCCATTTATTGGGGTAAATATACATTTTTTGCACTTATTCATTTTAAGTTCACTAATTTATGTTTTGTTTTGTTAAAGGTTTTTGTTTTGTGTGTTTGATATAAAAAGTAAATAAAAATTAAATTGCTCACTATCTATTTAAAATATTTTTTTTTCAGTCGGATGAAAATGTAACTATGGCAATATGGGTTTTATTTTAAATAGTTGGCAGTGATACCAATATTTAGATGTTATATTACAATGTTGCATCCCTCTCTGTGCGGAATAGAGAAATAAATTTTGGATCTCAAATTAAGATCCAAACACAAAGCTGGATCTTGATTTGTTGTTGTAATGCATATAAATCCATGATCTGGATTAGATCATGGTGATAATAAAACACTGCTAATGTTATCAACTTTAAGCCTCGAAAACCATCATACATAAAAGTGAAGCTTTTACAAAGATTTTTATATTTGCGTTTTTCGAGTTTAATTTTCTCTTTATTTCGTTGTTTTTTTTTTGGTATCCGATGTATATATATTAAACTTGGGTAACTTTGAGCTTTGGGGTGGCCTTTTTGATACGGTGTTGACGGTATCAAATTAAAGCACTATTGTAGTTTTCGTTGTTTGACGGTTTGTGCAGAGAGAAAAAACTAATCGAGAGAGCCAAACTTCCTCGTCTCCGTCCCTTCGAAACCCCTTACTCTCATTTTTTATAGCGTGTTGAATTCGTATCGGTGTATACATGTTTTCACCTCGGAGAAGAGTACACAAAAAACATCATTTCCGGGAAATGCGACATTTCTCATTTTTGTTTATTGATAGCCAAGAAGGCTATGGCGCAAAATTTTAAACAACCTATTATTAAGGCCTTAGCACGATACTAGTTAACAATTTACTATATACATAGTAATCTACTAACTTTTCACTAATTTTAAACACTTTTTATTGTTTTGCTAACTAGTATCATGCTAAAACCATTTTATTAAAAAAAAAACATGAACACATCTAAATAATGACAGATTGTGGAGCAAACAAAACAAACATACCTTTATATTTTTGCAAATGTCAAAGTGACAACATTGAATTTGTATTTTCTTTTTTCATTTTGTTTTCATAGCTCACCGTGGTTTATTTATTTATTTATATTTTTTCGTTTTTCGGAATTAACTTGCAATTTATAAAAGATTGAAATAAAATAACAAGATGTTGCGATTGGCATTAACTGTGCCTTTGAGGCTTACACAACAAATTAAATCCGAACTTCAAAACAATGCTGGCTTTGTTAAGAAACAATTTGTCCGTGAATTCTCTCGGGATTCACGTCCCGGAGTCACTAGAAGTCGTCTACAGCAAGCACAAACATTGAAAGAGAAGTTGATGGGACCTCCGGGAGCAAATGGTAAGAAACTTAACATCACAACATAAGAATTCGATGGGGAATATAGACATTTTTTTCTCGTTTAAAGCTTATTCTATTGGTAAAGGTGCTGCAGCTGTAGGCATGGGTGCAATCTGCTATTATGGTGTCGGTCTAGGAAGTCCCACTAACATCCAACACAATTCAATGTACATTCAGTCACGAATCATCCCTAAAAATACCAATTTCCTAACTTGAATGTTGGTTTTTTCGTAGGTTATGGCCACAGTATGTTATACTACGTTTCCACCGGGCACTAAACCGAAATTTAGCTAGATTTGTCACAAATCTCCTTGAAATCTCGAAGATTTACCATACAAATTTTAATCTCCTCAAATGAAGATTTCAAATAAAACTCATTGAAATCTACTTGGAAACATTAGTTTGTCAAATCAAACAAACTTTTTTTTCGGAGAATAATTGTTGAACCGACCCATTTAAACGCCAATTTCGTTTATTGACAGATGGAAATGTCAACAAAAACTATCTGTCTCACTTCCATATGACTCAAATTCAAAACAATAAACAACTTTCAAGAAATCACAGACGAAATAAAATTTAAGTATACAAAAATAATAAATATGTACAAGAATATAATAAAACTAATTACTTACAGATGATGAGTGAACAAATACATATTTCTTTTCGAAAGGAGAATAATTTGAAGTTTGGTTGTTATGACATTAACCAAACGTCAAATTAATCTCCTTTTCTTTGGTGGAAACACCTCATGATTTATTTTAAATCACTTGCCTTAAATCTCGGATTATTTGTTGGTGGAAACGTACTATTAGAGACAAAATTCACACTACCTACGGATACTTCGGAGCCTCTGTGGCATTAACAGCTGCAAGTGCTGTTGCAGTGTTCAGAACACCAAGATTCTTGAACTTGGTAACCCGCAATGGATGGATGGTAAGACTTTCTTTGACTTTAAATGTGAGTTAATTTTTGTTAACATTTTGTTTTCAATTCAAGTCGATGCTTGGAACCGTTGCTGTCATGATTGGTTCTGGTGTGGCAACACAGGCAATCCCATACTCACCCGGTCTAGGTACAAAACAACTTGCCTGGACAGCACATTGTGCCATTATTGGTGGTGTAGTGGCTCCACTTTGCTTTTTGGGTGGACCAATTCTGACAGGGGTTCCCTCCATACCGCTGTATTGTTGGTGGACTCTCCACTGTGGCAGTTTGTGCTCCAAGCGATAAGTTCCTGTATATGGGTGGTCCCTTGGCAAACGGACTTGGGTTCGTTTTTGCCTCGTCGTTGGCTTCCATGTGGCTTCCACCCACCACCATGCTAGGAGCTGGTTTGGCTTCGATGTCTCTCTACGGAGGACTAGTATTATTCAGTGGATTCTTACTCTACGATACACAACGCATTGTCCGCAAAGCCGAGACCTATCCAGCATTATTCACACAGAGACCATTTGATCCACTTAATGAGTGAGTTTTATTTGGTTTATCTCTGGTTCTTGCTTCTTTAACTCCCTTGTTTATTTTAGATCCCTATCAATTTATATGGACACACTTATTCGAATTGCATCCATTTTGGCTGGAGGCGGTCAACGACGGAAGTAAATTCAAATTTCCGAGTAAATGATCGAATGGTCACAGTGCAAGGCTGTGATGTGTGATATTTTATAATTGAATCGATAAATAGAAATTAAAATTGAATTAAATGTAGAAACATAGAAAAAATATAAAACCAAAAATAAATTATTTGTTCATTGTTCGATGCTTTACGTTTGTGGTTTTAAGTTGTGTTGCAGTACCCCGAAAGAAGATAATAGAAAGGGAAGGAAGGGAAACAGTGCAGGTTGCACAAAATATTGAACCACCTTATGAAAGTTGTATAGAACTAATTAGAATGTAATTGCTTAAATAAGGAATTTAATTATCTTGTGGCTTCGCAATGGCGTGATGTATTTATTTTTAAAATGCTGTGGAAGTCAGAATGACCCCCGCCAAGTCTGAAGTCAAGTTTCAAGTATTTAATACAAAAGTTTCAGGGATGAAGGAGCGCCATTGTCGTGAGCCCATTCCACCCGTCCCCACAACTTCAGTTGAAACTCTTCTTGAATGAGAATGTTTGCACTTCAAGAATTTTCAAAAAATTGAATCTTGAGAGAATACATACCATATAGAACATATTCAATGTGTGAAAGGGAGTACTTGGATATTTTCATTTTATCAGCATCAGACGGTGGGTGGTGATATACTGATGATTTTGTGATCGTGTGGGATTAAGGAGTAGGTACAGAAAACCTGTTTCACCTCAACTATGATTCTCAATCTCACGCATTTAGGACAGCAAAGAAAAATGCGCATTGGAAAGATCGGTAAATGTAAATCTAAACTATGTTAGTATGATTTATATTGGATTCACAAAAACTGCAGTGTGACCCTAGCCTAATTGTAATTAGCAATCAGATACACAAATACATATGTATGTACCTACATATTTTACCGGATACACTTTTGAGTGCGTTTGTGTAGGTATTAGGTTTTTCAAGTAACGGTTTATAGCACTTACATTTTATTTCGATTGTTTTGCAGTAAGAGTTTGTTCGTTAGATTAAATAAAATTAAAAAATGTCGCAAGGAAAGGTAATATAAAACAAAAACTCAAAAGAACACTTATGGACCCTATTATTTTATTTTAGGCAAAACGCGAAAGAGAAACCAATTGGGACCGTTCTGAAAAGGAGATCTTACGACAGTTGTTAGAGTATCGACTGGACGTCATTGAAAACAAGACAAATGATACAAAAATGATAGGAAAAAAAAGCAGCTTGGGAGGCAGTTAGGGTAGAAATGATCGCTGCTGGTTTCAACAGAAGCACAGACAAAATCAGACAGCAATGGACAAGGATGAAGGTTGCTGCAAAGCAATCCAGAACAGCAACAAAAAAAGCGGTCAAAGCAACAGGCAATGTGGTTCCCGTTCCAGTTTCTGATCCGACGGATATTTTAGTTCAGGCTATGATAGAAGATCAGCTTCAGGAAGATACCATACATATAGACAGCAATACCGAAATACTACAAGTATCAGACGCTAGTGTTATGAATGACGAAGTGGCAAACACCAGTGGTGTGTTGCACACAAGCCCTGATCATCAAAGTAACACTGCCATTCAAAGTGATGATGTAGATGTAGAGCTTGTAACTCATCCTCCTAAAAGAATTTCGGTTCCACGTGCTGGAACAGACCTCCTTTATAGCTTGAGACAACTGCCAAAATCAGCGGCAAAAAAGTCCGACGTGATGACTTCTCGAGTTAACCAAATCGACGACAGCTTCATTTGCTGCAGATCGAGCATGCTAAGCAGATCTTAGTGCTAGACGAGCAACTATTATTGAATGCCAAGGAAGCTAATACTCATGCTCGTGAAAAGCATTTATTGGAATTGGAGCAAATGAAAGAATACCACAAAAAGAGAATGCAAGAGTTTTAATTTAATCTTTATTTCCTATTTATTTTTTTGAAATGTGTTGCGTTTCTGCCGTGCTTCCTTATAGTAAGGGAAGAGCAGATGACGGAGAGTTGAAAATAAAAGACTTTAGATTTAATTTTAATTTTATTTATTTGATTTTCAGTAAAGGCCCGCTGTCTCTATGCGTGGCTGCGACCTTAGCTGTTCAGTATTCTACTCTCAACTCTGCCCTTCTTCCCATTTGGTTCTCTATTTATCAGTTTTCGTACCATATTCACTACTTACACTACTTGCCATCACCAAAACCAGGTCACTTCCATCGAGTTTACCACAACCAGGCCACACACCGTGGTCACAATTCTTCACTCATCGTTACGTAGAACATACCTAGACCTCTATGCCGATCGTATGGTGACCCACTCAAGTACTTCTGGGTGTGTCATCATCGATCGCAGCTGGTAGGTTTCATATTGCACATTGCACTTGACATACTCTATTGCATTGCAGTTGTTTGTTTACATTTCTGCATTCGCTACAATAGAGGCGCGCGTATGGCGTCATTATGTAAGTATTGCAAAGTATTGTTCCATAATAAGAATTAAATGGAAATTATGCTTGGTCGGTGTTTTATTTCATGGTTCATTGGTTGGGTGCCCTTTCGATGGGAATTGGTTTCCAATGAATGGTGTTGAATGATTTATTTGGGGTTTGAGAATAGTTGTGGCTCGCGGGTCACAACATCCTCCCCCTCTTGAAAAAAGAAAATTCGTAGCCTAAAAAAAAAGGTTAGGAATTTTCGCAGAAACGCGTAGAGTTGAACCAAGTGCGAAGAAGTAACAGTTTTACAATTCTCTTTTTTTTTTTTGTTTTATAGACAATTTATGAAAGTATATTTTTTTTTGTTATGTTTATAATTGACAATGATTCGTTTATATTTCTTATGATTGCTAATCTATATATATTTTTTTTTATAAGTACATTTTCAATTTAGTAGATGTAGGTATAAATCTTTTTGTATTGCTATCAGCAATTTTTGTTTTTTTTTTTTCTTTTTCTGTTCTATGATTACCTATAAGTATCAAATGCACATATTTTATTTATATTTTAAATTTATTTATTTTTTTTTTTTTTTTTATACCTATATTTTTTCTATTTATATGTTAATGTATCCATTAAATAAAATTTATTATTTGTTTTTATACGTGTATAATGTTTTTTTTTTCTTTTTTATATAATTTTAATGATAATATAATTTTTTTTTTCAATTGCTTAACACGAAAATTGGTATATCGTTTTCTTTATTGTTTACTTGGACAATTTTACCCTTTTCTAAATTTGTTGTTTTCTCATGTTTTAATCTGTACGTTTTGTATCGTCTGTAGCAAAGTGATATTAAAAGAATGGTGAAGATTAAATATATAACTGTATAGTGATGTAAGTCATGCTTGTCTATTGTTAAGAATGGTGTTAGTTCTTTAGTTTTTTGAAATTGTATATTTTTGGAGAGAAGTTTTAGTTCATCGCGACTAGAATATTTAACAAATGTAACTTCGGGTTTTGCTTCATTTTTCGGGTAATTGTCTCTAATTTCTGAAATATTTAAGGCAGGAATGAAGGAGTTATACACGAAAGTGGATTTTTCATTTTTGGACCGTATAGTGAGATCTTTTGATTTTAGGAAACAGTTTCCGGTAAGTATTAAGATAGCTGTTCCTTCTAGAGTATGTGTTACGACAGTATCTTGGCATATTTCGTCTACTATATATTTTCCTAAAGTAGAAAATAGCCAAGTATTGGGTTGGGATACTTGTATCCAAACAGTTGAAATGTTTGATTCTTTTATTTCACAAGAAGTCGGGAAAGATTGGGTTCTTTGCAAAAGTTGAATTTCACATTGAGGGTTATTGGTGTTTGTGTTAAATAATGGATGTGTCATTTCGCACAAAAAATTGTTATTCAAGTTTTTACAATGACTCAATTCTTCACTTTCTATGTTATAGTAGTGTTCTTTTTTGTAATCAATGATGAGATATTTTGAAGTTGGTTGTACAAATACAAGTTTGTTATTAAAACGGGTAGGTAGAGGGATAACTTTATATAGTTGGAAATTTTCTCTAAAGGGAAGTGGAATTTTAAATTCATAAATTACTTTTTCTTTTCTAATTGTTGCACTCATACTGCTTATTTCGTAGAGCGGCAGAATGTCATTCTCGTTTCCCAAGTATGGTAACTGCAGATCATTTGGGAGTTCCTGTCTTATTTTAAGCAAAACATTTCTTAACTGATCCGGTGTAATGATGGTCGGATGCGGTGTGCCGTTTTTCGCATTTACTAGGATATCGAGAATGTCAGAAATAGTATTTTGGTACCTAATGATGAGGAGTGTTAAAAGTGAAGTGAGAGATTCTATTTTTAATATCGTAGATTGATCTCAGGTTTGATTAATGAGCCCGTCAACTGCGTCTTTCACGTCCCCGATTTTTGAATTTATAGCTTTAAATTGAGATTCTATGGTCATTTCTGATTTGTTAAACATATTGGTTGTTGTTTCTATTATAAGTGTTTGGTTTTTCACGAGTTCTAAGAGGTAGTTCTCATTATATCTAAGTTTTTCTATTTGCTTGTCGTAAAACTTAGCGTCATCTTCATCCAGTGTTCCAAACAAAGATTTACTAATTGTTCCTATAACGTTCACCAACGCCCTTTTGTTTCTAGATTTAGGCTTGGATTGTATTAAGCTAAATTTTAACCTTATATCGTCCATTAGGTGCGATACTTCCGCTACTGCGCTACTACAAAGAAGGTCAAAATTTGGTTTACCCTCTAATTGTTTACACAGACTGTTTATCTCGTTAACATAAAATTCTGCGTGTACTAGTGCTCCATTGAATAATGTTAGGTCATAATATGCAATAAGCTTCCATTGTGTTGCATAGAGATCAACCTTGCCCATCTCCTCGAAGTAGATTCCAGGATTCTGATCAATTTGGCTTATTTTAAGAGTTGCGCTGGTCAACAACGGTAATAGAATGAAGTAACTTAGTGGACCCATGATCTACAATGCCAAAGAAAACGGTTGGTTTCCTATATTTATATACTGTCTAATGCTATATAATGCTGATGTTTTTGATTTGTGTTTTCTTTGTGTGAATGTGGTGTGTAAAAGGAATTTAATTTCATACACCCTTATCTGAAGTAAAAGGTGGATGCAGTTATTCCTTAAAAAGTTGTAAATTGTTGTTGTGTATAAGTTTGGATTTCTTACCCATCCTGACTACTGTGTTTTCATCCGAATGGATTCTTATAACCTCATATGGTCCATCCCACAGGGTCGAAAGCTTGTTCTGTCTAGTTTGATTCTTTACCAGAACTTTGTCGCCTACGTTGAATATTTTAGGTCTAGCATTTTTATCGTAAAGAGTTTTTGATTTCTCTTTTTTCTTTATTAGGATAGAGTTTGCTGTCTCATATCCGTATTGTAGTCTAGCCTTAAGTTCGTTGACGTAGTTGTCATAGTTGTAAGATATTTTTGGTTTTTGTGACAGAACACTTGGTATGTTAGCGGTAAATCCGTATAGGAGTTCATAGGGTGAGAATCCAGTACTACTATGTGGTGTTGCATTATAGACAAACATTGAATAAGGAATCCATGTATCCCATGATAGAGGGTCTTGGTTCACATAGTGTCTTAAGTACTCGGCTAATGTCCTATGACTTCGCTCCAATGCTCCATTTGTTTGAGGATGGTAAGGCGTTGTATTCAATTTTTTGATTTTCATTAGACTACACATTTCTTTGAAAAGGTCGCTTAGGAAATTTGTTCCTTGATCTGTCAAAAGAGAGAGAGGTATTCCGTGGCGACAAATTATAATTTCCACGAATGTTCTAGCTACAGTTGAAGCTTCAGCATTTTGTATTGGCATAGCTTCTGAAAATTTTGTCAAATCATCCTGGAATGTGAGTAAGTATTTGTGTCCACCGTAGCTAACGGGAAGTGGTCCAACTATGTCTAGGGCGACTCTTTCAAATGGCCTAACACTAGTAGTTGTTATTTTCATTGGGACGGGTGGATTTTTCCTACTCGTATTCCGTTGACATGATGTACATTTACTTACATGATTTTGTACATCTGTTTTCATGTTTGGCCAGGTATACTTCGCCTTCAGACGGTTGTACATTCGTGAAACACCTTGGTGTCCTCCGAAAGGGGAATCATGGTATTCAGATAAAATGTTCGCAATTGTCTCTGAGTCATTCAAGGAAATCCTTTCATCGATATGTAAATATATGTCTAATGTCATATCCCCGAAAACTTTATTCAGTATACTTTTGAAGGTATGCCTAACTTGGTTATCTGGGATAGGTAATGAAAAGGAAATAGTTTTTTCGTCTTTAATTTGTTCTTTAATTGTTTGGAGAATTTTTTCAGTTATTTCCTCGTCCTTCGTTTCTCTGAACGGTAAAGGTAAAGTAGCTACAATTAGAGAATCATACACTTTTATTTTTCCTATAGGGGGTTTTGTAAAATTTTGTATTCTTTTTGCTAGGGATTGCTCATCTGTTGAGTCTATTAATGGAAGAATTATAATTTTGCGGTTTGAATTTTTATTTATGTATATGGACTCGAATTTTTCAATTACATTGTATTTTGGTCTTGAGTCATCAATAGGTGCTGTATTTACCTTGCCTTGAATGTTATTTTCATTTAATCTTTGTTTTTGACCTCGAGTTACAACCATTATTTTATTTTCTTTATTTTCTTCCGATTCACCTATGTTTCGGCTTAAAGCATCTGCGTTTAGATTGATTTTCCCCGGTTTATGTTTAATTGTATATTCATATTCAGATAATAAAATTTTCCATCTTGCTAGTCTGGACATAGGATCTGTGCGAGAAAACAACCATTGCAGAGGTTTGTGATCAGTGCAAATAGTGAAGGGTTTACCTTAAAGGTAGGGACGAAATTGTTGTATACCATAAACGATTGCTAGTAGTTCCTTTTCTGTTGTATTGTATTTGAATTCGGTATCATTCAGTGTTCTACTTGCAAGAGATATCGGCTTATCTTGTCCGATGGGACCCTGTGACAGAATAGCTCCTATTCCGACATCGCTAGCATCTGTGGTGACAATAAACTCTTCTTTGAAATTGGGGTAAGCTAAAACTGGGGGGTTTATTAGTTTGTTTTTCAGATCCCTGAAAGCTTCATCACAGAAGGCATCCCATTTAAAAACGCAATTTTTCTTTAGCAGCTGGGTAAGAGGTTTTGCTATAGTAGAAAAGTTTTCTATAAACTTCCTGTAATAGCCAACGAAACCGAGAAAAGATTTTATACCCTTAGCATTTTTAGGTGTAGGATATGTTCTGACGGCTTTAATTTTTTCTGGATCTGGCTTTAGTCCATCTTCAGAAATAAGATGTCCCAGGTACATGAGTTCGTGCTTAAGAAAATTGCTCTTCTCTGGTTGCAGTTTCAGATTATGTGTACTTAATTGATTGAGGACTTTCCTAAGCTTGGAGTTATGATCCTTAAGGTCGTATCCGTAAAGAACTATATCGTCCATATAGACAAAGCAATCGAATCCTTGTAAACCAGTGAGGACTGTGTTCATCAGGCGTTGGAAGGTTGCAGGAGCATTTTTTAAACCAAATGGCATCCGATTATATTCATAGTGTCCAAAAGAAGTGCTAAATGCAGTCTTGCATCGATCTTTCTCGTCCATCAAGATTTGGTGAAACCCTTTAGCCAAATCCAAAGTGCTGAAATATTTAGCTCTACCCAATTGATCAAATATATCGCTAATATTTGGTAATGGGTAAGCATCGCCGACGGTTAAGTCATTCAGTTTCCTGAAATCTACAACCACCCTCCAACGTTTGCTTCCATCACTTCCGGGTTTCTTCGGAACGAGGAGCAAGGGTGAGTTCCAGGGACTCGAGCTTGGTCGTACGATGTCATCGTCTAACATCTCTTGCAACTGTTTATGGATTTCTTCCTTTTGACTTTCTGGGAGTGGGTAGGGTTTTATGTAGAGGGGGGCTTTACTTTCGTCAGTACTGACTTTATGTGTGATGGAGTCGGTATTGGTGAGGTGATCTCCCTCCAAATAAAACAGATCGTTGTACTCCCTACAAATCTTGAGGATCGATTCCTTCTCTTCGATGTTACAATGGTCTAATACTAACATGGATTCTAATTTTTCCATACGTTTTTCAATTTTGCAGTGGAAATTACTTGTATCAGCTTGGTCGTACTGATCTAAGTTATCCCAATTCAAATGTTTATTATATATCTCTATGGGTTTTTCCGTTTCTAGGGTGTTCATTGCTAGTACTTTTATCTTATTGTTTTCTGGTCTAGCAATGGTTTCACCTAGATAAACGCCTGGGGAAATTTGTTGTTTCCTAACAACAATGTCCTTGAGACTATTACCATGTTCAGTAAATGGGATCTCAATCATTTGTTGACTACGGGGGGGAAGGGTTATTATTGAATTAATAGAACTTATAGTATTGATACTTTTGGATGTATCCTCCTTTAAATTTGTTTCAATTATTGCTTCAGTTTCCTTGCTCTTTTGGCTTTTGTTTTCTGAAGGTTTTTTATTTTTAATGTCTGCTTCAGTTTCCTCGTTTTTTTGCTTTTGTTTTCTGAAGTCTTGTTGTTTACTCTACCTGCTACATCCTCTGTCGGTGTAGTCTTATGGGTAGTTTTTTCTTCTACTTTTAACGGAGAAGGTGATGATTCTCTGCCGCTGGAATCAGTATCCATTTTTTGCTTATTGGATTTTTGGTTGATGGTGGCTTCATTGGATTTTAGAACAGAATTGTTCTCCTCCGCCTTTTCATCACCTTTTGTTTCCAAGTCATAGCCCGTAGGCACCGCCTCGTGAGGGGTAGCTTTGTTGGTACCTTTCTCAGCTACAGAGTCATCACTTAAACTCATCTCGTTAATTTCTAATACCCTTTTTTTGTAATTTACCTTACATCTGTGCTTGCTGAGGAAGTCGTTTCCCAGTATGCCATCGTAGGTTAGATTAATTCTTTCCGTTAAAACTTGGAAAGGGTGTTTTAAAGAAAGATTCTCCTTTTCGTTTACTACAAAAGAACCTGTTATCTCTCCTAGGGTGAAAGTCGTGCTACCCGAAATCGTGGATAGAGATAAAGAGCAGGTTTTATTTAGATTCGCATCTGCCCCTGGTCTGTATTTAAACAGGCTAATTTCCGCCCCAGTGTCGACTAGGAACGTGGAGTATTTCCTGTCAGAGGGCCGGAATTGAATTCGCACAACTGGTTCGTCGAATTCTGGGCAAAGCGAAACTGTAATGCTTTTAATATCTAATTTGGACAGTCGACCTTCGCATCCATTCGGGAGGGATGGCCGATGTCTTCCTCCCGAACACATTCGTTTCCCGAATCATGTTGGTAGGGATAAAAATCTTCGCCCGATTGCCAGTTTCTGTATCTTGGTCGGACGTTGTACTGTCGTACATTGCTAGTAGAATGGGTTTTGTTATTGTTATTCGGATTATCCTTAAACGGGTTAGATGTGTTCGAGGTTCCCTGACCTGTCTGCGACCGTTTAAGTCTACATTCCGATTCACGGTGATTGTTCTTTTTGCAATAATTGCACACGATCGATTCTCGCTTTTTTTGATTTGAGGAGTTGGAGTTGGAATTTCTATTTGGGTTACTGTAACAGGCTTCCCTAGAATGGCCTACTCTGTTGCAGATCTGACATGTTGGACTAGACGTTTGGGAGAAATTTGAATATGGGCGGCCCTGGTTGATCGATGTGGAAGGGGCAACTCGTTCCAACCTATTAGAATGTTCCTCAGCATATGCGATGGATCTTTTTAAATCCGACTCCCCATGTGCTTGAACCATAAATCTGAGGTTTTGGTTCTTCAGACCATCCTCAAAGGTTTGGATTGCTAGTTTGTCATTCTCTTTAAATAAGAAAGTAACAACTGCCTCTTCTGTGGAACTAGCATACGTAGCAGAGTTCAGAGAGTTAAGAAGCTGGCTTATGCGATCGCCAAACTCCTTAACCGACTCTCTCGTTCTCTGACGAGCAGCCAGTAGTTCATTCTGAGCGGAGGATCTTGATTTCACCACCGTATATTCCTTTTTTAGGAGAGAATGTAAATCCTCCCATTTGTTCACTGTTTTGAACTGAATAAATTCAAAAACTGGACCTTCGAGTCTAGTTTTCACTAGGCTTAGGAACATTTTTTGTTCAGTGTCTGTTTTAACAGACTTAAACAATATGTCCCCGCAGGCCAAAAATTTTGCTAGGTCTCCCGGTTTCCCGTTAAATACCGGTACTATTGTGAGTATGTCGTTTAGACTGATCTTATACTCTGAGTTAGTCATTTTATTGAAAAAATGGAAAGGCAACTCCTCGAAAAATGAAGCTTTTAGAAATTGATTACGGGTAGTAATTTTGGAAAGTAACGATAATGACACTTATAAGAAAACCGACCGAGTTTAAACGCACTCGAAAACAAGGTATAAAGAATGGTAAAAAAAATCCAAGCAAAAAGAAATAATTTGTAGATATAATGTATTTATATAAATTGAAAAATAATAATAAAGGAAATTTTGATGCACGAAAAAAAAATTCCTATTTGTATTTATTTGTATTTATGAAAATATGTTTTGAATAAATTAATAATAGTGATTTTTTTTTGTCTAACTAGTGTGATTTCTATTTGTATTTATTTGTATTTATGAAAATTTGGTTTTGAATAAATTAATAATAGTGATTTTTTTTTTTTTTGTCTTACTAGTGTGATTTCTATTTGTTGATGTTGATTTTGTTGATGTTGATGATGATGGTGATGATGATGTCTTCAGATGTTGTTGATGTGTCGTGCCAGGCAAGCTTCACGCCCTACAGTTGATATAATTACAACCTGGTCTTTTTCACTGCCTACTGTCTGCCAAATGCTTGCGCTCTATAGCTAGCAAGGACTTACAATTGTAGGGCTTCTAACACTTTTTTTTTTTCACTGGTTCACTATTTTCTTCACCTTTTTTTTTCGCTTATTGTCTCCTTTTTCTTTTTTTTTTGTACTTTAACTTTTAAATTTTTTTTTCTACTTTTAATCTTTTCACTTTTACACTTTTAACCTTTTCTGGTGTATAGCCCCAGAACGCATCAAGAGTCAGTATGTCTTGTTTTGGTAGGTATCCCACCGCTGCCACCAATGTTGCGTTTCTGCCGTGCTTCCTTGTAGTAAGGGAAGAGCAGATGACGGAGAGTTGAAAATAAAAGACTTTAGATTTAATTTTAATTTTATTTATTTGATTTTCAGTAAAGGCCCGCTGTCTCTATGCGTGGCTGCGACCTTAGCTGTTCAGTATTCTACTCTCAACTCTGCCCTTCTTCCCATTTGGTTCTCTATTTATCAGTTTTCGTACCATATTCACTACTTACACTACTTGCCATCACCAAAACCAGGTCACTTCCATCGAGTTTACCACAACCAGGCCACACACCGTGGTCACAATTCTTCACTCATCGTTACGTAGAACATACCTAGACCTCTATGCCGATCGTATGGTGACCCACTCAAGTACTTCTGGGTGTGTCATCATCGATCGCAGCTGGTAGGTTTCATATTGCACATTGCACTTGACATACTCTATTGCATTGCAGTTGTTTGTTTACATTTCTGCATTCGCTACAATAGAGGCGCGCGTATGGCATCATTATGTAAGTATTGCAAAGTATTGTTCCATAATAAGAATTAAATGGAAATTATGCTTGGTCGGTGTTTTATTTCATGGTTCATTGGTTGGGTGCCCTTTCGATGGGAATTGGTTTCCAATGAATGGTGTTGAATGATTTATTTGGGGTTTGAGAATAGTTGTGGCTCGCGGGTCACAACAAATGTTTATTTTTTTGTTTTATGGAGTTTTGTTGTTTTTATATGTTTTTTTTTTCGTTTTTAACTTATGGTAATTTTCTTAATAATAAATAATAATTTAAAAGCCACGAATTGTATTTAATGTTAAAAGTTTTGATTGATAAATGCGCTTCTGAATGCTGCTCCTGTTTGAGTTTCATCATTATTCCCGTTTGAAATTGAATTTGTATGTTGGCCTTGTGCTTCATTATCTTCATAGAAAAAAAGAAAATTTCGTTCCTTTGTGTAATGTTTGCTTATTTTCAATATAAATAAAACACGACCGTATTCTTTTGAAGCTAAATTAAAAGTACTTTTATTTTTTTTTTTCGTAACTGACATTAAAGTATTTTAGATTTATACTGTTGCTTATTATTAGCAAGTGTATTATTTGCTCAGATACTACATTACTCTTTTCTTTTTATAATTTAACAAAGTTTAAAAATGCAATTATTTTCGTTTCATGTTACTATGTATTTTGTTGCCTTGTCGTTAAACGTGTTAACCTCTTAGAAACTGGTTCGTCATCATTTATTTTTTTTAGATGAGCCTCATTTCGACGATACTGCTTTTTTGTTTCTGGGGCTTCGATTGTAACCTCACTTTCTTTTCGATTGAGTACTTTATAAACTGTGGGGTCGAACGGTGAAGATAATTTGTTTGTTTTATTTTCTCTTTTTGCCAATACTTCGTCACCTTTCTGAATATTTATTTCTTTGGTGTTGCGTCTGCTCTCAGCATAGTTCTTCTCCTTTTCCTTCTTCTCTTTGTCACGATCGCTAGTTTCTTCATCTTTTTCTAATGTTTGGTTTATTGTTGGAATTTTATCTCGAATATTGTGACCAAACAGCAGCTCAGCTGGAGTTTTAAGTGTTGTAGAATGAGGTGTAGATCTGTACATTAGAAGATATTTTTGCAAATCGGCAATCCAACTCCCTCCAGTGTTTTGACTGATAATCAAACGTTTAAGTATTGAGCGATTTTGCCGTTCTACTTCTCCATTTTGCTGTGGCCAGTAAGGAATAGTACTAATTAACTTGATGTTATTTTCATCGCAATAGTTTTGAAACTCTTCGCCGGTTAGTTGCTTAGCGTTAACTGCTGTTATGGAAAGAGGCAGTCCGAAGCGAGCAAAAATAATAATAATCGTTTAATAGTTTCTGAGGTATCGATTTTCTTCATTATTTCTATTTCAACAAACCGACTGTAGTAATCTACAACTACGAGTAAATTATGGCCTGTTGGCAATGGACCAAGGTAATCAATAGCTAAATGTTGCCATGGGTGTGTTGGTAGTTCTTTCCTTTTTATTGGTTCAGGTGCATAGGGAGCAGCAACTAAAGTACAGCCATAACATTTTTTTACAAAATCTTCTGTTTGTTGATCCATCTTTGGCCACCATACTTTTGAACGTAAACGACGTTTCATTACAGTCATACCAGGATGTCCCTCATGTGAAAGCTGAATTGTTCTTTCACGAAGAGCTTCTGGCATCACAATGCGAGTGCCACGCAACAGAATATCACCAGTAAAACAAAACTCACATTCAAATGGCTTAAATGGTTTCAGTGATTCAACCCATATGTTTTCGTAAATGGCTGCTTTCATTGCCGTAATGATCGGATCCTTCTTGGATTGTTCCACTATTTCACATAATTTTAATGCTTTTGGAGTTGTTGTATTAGCAACCCAATTCACATAGTGTTCAGCTTGCTCATCAAATGTAGAATCGGAATGTTTGTCATTCAGTAACCTTGAAAGTGGATCTGCAATATTGTTTTTGCCTTTTATGTATATTACTTTATACCTATAAGATTGCAGACGTAGAACCCATCTTTCTATTCTTGCACATGGTCTTGACTTAGCACCAAAAATTACTTGTAGTGGCTTATGATCTGTAATAAGTTCGAATTCTCTTCCGAACAAGTAGTAGTGAAATCGTTCTACAGCCCACACAAGTGCAAGTGCCTCTTTTTCTGTTTGGCAGTATCGCTTTTCCACATCCGATAAGCTTTTACTTGCATATGAAATTATTCTTGGTCCAATGTGATTAATTTGTACTAAAACGGCTCCAAGCCCTACAGGACTGGCATCAGCAAACAATTGAGTCTTATCATCAACATCATAGAACCCTAACATCATGTTGTTTGTCATATGATTTTTTAGTTCGACAAACGCTTTTTGTTGTAGTTCAGTCCATTTGAAGAATTGGTTTTTCCTTGTAAGAAATCTCAATGGGTCTGTAATTGTAGCCAAGTCTGGTATAAATTTTCCTATATATGTGACTAAACCCAAGAAACTTCTAACCTCTTCAGCTGATTTTGGCACTCTAAATTGCTTAACTGACAACACTTTGTCATCTTTTGGTGCTATACCACTTGCGGATAATTTGTGTCCAAGAAATTCTATTTCTTTAACGTTGTATACACATTTGTCTTTGTTTAGTATTACGTTCTTATTTTTAAAAATTGAGAGTACTTTCTCTACACGCTCTTTTAGTTCGTCTTCGTTTTCACCATATAAAAGAATGTCATCAATGTAAATAAGACAACCACTTAACATTTGTTCCATAATCTTTTGAAAAATTTCTGGGGCGCATGTAATGCCAAACATTAATCTTGTGTACCTAAAAAGTCCTTTTCTAGTGATAAAGGTAGTTATTTCCCGTGATTTTTCAGAAATTTCAACCTGGTGGAATGCCTGTTTAACATCTAATTTTGAAAAGCACTTTCCTTTACCATTTCCAATATATGGCAAAAAGTTTTCCATTATTGGCAGTGGGTAATTTTCTCTATGAACTGCTTCATTGGCTCTGCGTATATCAATACAAAAACGAATATCTTTCCCATCGTCTTTTGGAATAACAACCATTGGTGAAATCCATTTGGATGGACCATTGACCCTCTCAATGATGCCTTGTTTTTGCAATTCCTCGATTTTCTTATGAACTGCTTCTTCCAAAGGCATTGCGATCGGTCTGTACGGTTGTGCGATAGGTTTAATGTTTTCTCGCAATGGAATTTCCACCAAAACATCTATTATTTTTCCCATCGGTTCAATTTTGTCTGTATTCTCAATTTTGTTTACATGATAACCAATATTCAATATCCCCAATGTCAACGCTGTATCGCTACCAATTAAAAATCTTCCTTCTTCTTGGATAACATAAAATTCGGCAGTTGTTTCCTTTCCAGCTACTTCAATTTTCGCTTCAAATACGCCAGCAATTTTCAACACTTGACCCCCATAAGCTTTAAAAACTTTTGTGGTTTCTTTTCGTTGGTTTGAAAAAATTATTTTCTTGGCTTTCAGGTTCTTCCATTCTTTATAATCAATGAGATTAAACTTTGAACCAGAATCGACAATAGCAGTTGTTTCTATTCCCCCAATTTTGCACTTAATTGTATTTCCAGCTTCGTTTGAATGAATACAAAACACGTAATCACTATTATCAGTTTGTGCAGCATCATTATTTATGTATTTAACTGAGTGATAACTTTCGTTTTGTTTCAATGCTCGTGGGTCATCTCGATTTTCAAATTCTAGTTTCTTTCTTTTAAAGTTGTAATTTTTGGTCTCATTGTCTAACTTTTGTTCAATGAAACGTCTTGCTCTGCATTTACTTGCAAAATGATTACGTCCGCCGCATTTGTTGCATGATTTTCCAATGGCTGGACATTTTTCATCATTTGCTCGGTGACCTGTGTATCCACACCTGAAGCATTCAAATTTTTGATCGATTTTACGGTTTTCATATTTTTCTTGTTTTTGAACATTTATTTTGTTTACTTCAGTTGTTTCTGGATTGGTTTTGAATACTTTTTCTTGTTTGTTTATAGATTCAAAAATATTAGCAGTGCGTAAAACGATATCTAATTTAGCATCACCAAGTTTTAACATTTCTCGTCTGAGCGTATCGGAACGACATTTTTCTATTATTTGATCTTTAACATTCTCTTCCAGTTCATTTCCAAAATTACAACTCTCAGCTTGTGTTTTCAATCGCATAGCAAAAAGACTTACATTTTCGTTATCTTTTTGTTTCATTGAACGAAAAATGTGTCGTTCATAAGTTGCATTTTGTTTAGGTAAGAAGAAGTCATTTAATCTTTCTAAAGCATCATGGTACGGTGTCAACTGTAGTACGTATTCATTTGCCATTGGACCTTTTAACCGTTTGCTTTCTGTTTCCGGTAGTTTTAAAAAAATTTCCTGTACCTGTCTACCAGCAAAATGTAGCATTAATGAACATTTCTTCTCTTCATCTTCAATTCCGCTTGCTTTCATGCAGAAATCGAATGATTGGACCCAATTCCTCCACTCATGTCCAATATTATCTTCATACAATCCAAAATTGAAAGGGGCCACCATCAGTCCAATTTTAGTATTTTCTATATTACATAACAAATAAAGAAAAACAATATATTTACAAATGACAGTTCTGTTTAATATACAAAAACTACTCCTTTATTTCTAAAAAAAAAAAATTTTGGTAAAACATTTTTTTTTTTTAAACTCGGCATTTAAGCCACACAATCGGTATTTTAACCTTGTGACTTTCGGCATTTAAGCCACACAATCGGTATTTAAACCTTGTGACTTTCGGCATTTAAGCCACACAATCGGTATTTAAACCTTGTGACTTTCGGCATTTAAGCCACACAATCGGTATTTAAACCACAAATTCGGTATTAAAACCATGCATTAAAGCTATCAATTATTCATTCATATATTTTTTTTTAAATATAACTTAATTGCATATATGTACATACATGAATATGAATGTGTATAAACATTCTTAAACATATATACATACATAAACATATATGTATAAGCATTATTATTTGAATATTTATTATTATTTGAATATTTATACATATTCTTTTTTTTTTTAAACATATTATGTACCTCCGGCACCGATTTCCATTCTTCCAATAAAATTCGACTTCTTCTTAAATCACTTAGTCAATTGCTTGGTATCCCTTATTTTGTTAACCGTTTGGTTTTCTTCCTCGTCGCCAATGTAATGTTTGCTTATTTTCAATATAAATAAAACACGACCGTATTCTTTTGAAGCTAAATTAAAAGTACTTTTATTTTTATTTTTCGTAACTGACATTAAAATATTTTAATTTATACTGTTGCTTATTATTAGCAAGTGTATTATTTGCTCAGATACTACACTTTGCTATATTGTGAAGCACAGCCACAGCAACAACAACATTTTTTGCCGTTTCCAGATCCACTCGTAGCCGATCTAGCAAAGTCCTGAATTTGGACCTTTGCTGCCTTTTTTTAACCTAGTATCATACTAAAAATGATTTAACATCGTACTAAATCGTCTAAAATTTTGCGCCTATGTTTTTTAAAGTCTCATTATAATATTTGTAATTCTCATGAATTTTTTTTTAATTTTGCTAACATCTTGTCGTTTTTATATCTACAAAAATACTCCTATAATTCAAATTATTTCTAGCAAAACATTTTTGTTTGTCAATAAATAACGGAAGAAGTTATACCGGTAGTTCGTGGTGTATTTGTTTTTCTCTTCTTTTTCTCTAAGTTACAGATACATAGATGGCAGGAACGGAACAACCAAAACAAGAAAGGATGTGTGCAGAAAGTGTTTAACAAGGTTAAGGCTTTTTAGATTAGACTTTATTTGTATATATGAACGAGTACATGTTTTTAATAAATGTATGTTATGTTTATTTCAATAGTAATACCTTAACTAATAACTTAACTACTGCATTATCTAAAATATACTGCATTGAATTATTTTACATTGAATTATAAAAGGCGGAATTAATAAAGTTTTACAGTTTACCGGGAATATTTTTAAAAAATATCCATATCTTCTGCAATTGCGGTATCAATCGATATTTTCTGGAACTTAGTGTTAACGTAACATTTATCTGTCATGAATTATTTTTTCAGCTTTTTTATACACCAAAAAAATCAATTATGAAATTTGCATGCGATAATAATTACTTGAACACAGCATTTTCTATGTTTATAGTCATTCAGGTTTAGCCCTTAACTTTAATTTGCATTTATTTATGAATAGCCTAAAAAATTTAGCAAACATCTATGAATAAGCCACAATGCACTTTCAGAAAAACTGTAGTTAGAACATTCCCTGACAGATTTTTCCTTGTCGCTATATAACTGAAAGATAAGATATAAATAGTTAGAACTGGAAAACTTATAAAAATGATGCATAAGACTTAAATTTTGGTTGTATATTCTTTTCACAAAACCACTGAACTAGCGAGAATACAAATATTTTTACTTTTGTACAAAAGTACTTTTCGGCTTATGTAGTTAAGCCTTTAAAAGCAACACACTACCTTAGGGGAAAGCAGTTAAGAATAGCTTATCACCTATTCACAAATCTTATGCAATGAAAATTGGCAACAGAAGTAACAAGTTGACGGTCTTTTTATTTAGTGTCTACTTAAATCACTTATTTTCAGCATTTTGGAAATGTCGTGAGTAATGTAAAGAAAATAAACAACGAGTACACACAAATAAAATAGGAATGGAAAAAAGAGATGAGTATATAAAAATGTTTTCAATGTTCCATGTTTACATTCTGTAACTCTCGTTTTCAATGTTCCTGTTGAGTGACATTTCAACTGTTAGTGGTGAAAGTGTGTTTTAAAATAAGCTCTTAATAAAGTTGAATTTTTTTCTGAAACATTAAGTCAACATTTATAATAAAGTATATAAAACAACTTGTTTTGCACCAGAAAATCGTTTTATATTCGAATATCTCACTCTGCTGTCCAAGGTAGGAGGTATTTTTAAGTTTAAAAATCGAATATCCAGCGACGGAATTTCCTTATGAACAACAAAAGAGGGATAACGGACACTTCACCAGAATCTAACAATATAACCAAAAAACACGATTCGAACAAAATGGCAGTTGGAAACATGTCTATCACTCAATTGCAAGACCTTTTAAATAAGACTATATCCGATTTAGCCACGAAATCTGATGTTGCACTCTTATCTACTGAACTGAATGAGCTAAAGTCCACTAATGCACAATTGAACCAAAAATTAAAGGTTATGACTGAGCGTTGTGATGTATTGGAGTCCCAATTAGAAATGATTTCACGAAAAACTAACGAAAATTGTCTGGTGGTACACCTTCCTCTAGGCAGAGAAACCAATGCTGTTGATCTAGCTAAACAAGCATGCCAGGGGCTTCTCAAGTTAAAAGAAGGTGAAGAAATTCTCTTGAAAAAAACTCGGGTACTCCACAACACACAATTGCAAAGAGGTACGGTCTTCATGGAACTTCACTCGACAGAAGAAGCAAAAAAAATCTTGTCCGCCGCGAGCCAACTCAAGGGTAAGGGCATTAGCATTTATCGAGAACAATCAATGATGTACCGACAAAAGAGACGAACACTCAACGTTTATAAAACCAAACTTTTGGAAATAAAACCAGATGCCAAAATCAATATTAAAGGTGATAAATTGCAAATAAACAATTACACATTTGCGTTCAAACATTCACGAGGCCTGGTTATAAAAACAGTCGCGGAGTTGACATTTGTCAACAACATGTTTGGTGACAGTTCTTCGAAATATTTTGACTGCAGCGAGGGAGCGAAGATAGTCGCAGTTGAAAATCAACAAACACCATCTGGCTCTCAGTCGTCGCTACCGCCACCTGGGCATCATTTTCCGAACATTTTTAGGTCGACTACGCACTAGGATAAAACTGTCGTCTGCCCAAAAATTATAAATTTACTAAATTTAACGATCTTAGCATATAATATAACAGGCCTTAAAAGCAAACTTTTGCAACCTGATTTTTTCAAATATATTTTTAAATTTGATATTATTATATTATTAGAAACTTTTTTAGAACCGAAAGATGAAAATGACTTTTTTAAATATTTCAAAGATTATAAAATAACTTTTATTTCAGCCATACGAAGTAGTGTACATGGGAGGGCGAGTGGAGGTATTCTCTGTGCCATAAAATCCAATATTGCTCACTTTGCTCAATTTAAAACCATTGATAACAAACTTCTTATTCATATTTCAAGTAATAATTTGAATTATTATATTATACCGGTTTACCTAAACTGCAATAATTGGCAGAATGATTTTGATAATTTGTATAGTTTTATGACCAATTCTTCTTTGGAAAATACTTTGATTATTGGCGATCTTAACGCTCGGATTGGTATTTATCAGAATCATCCTGCTCATATGTCACAAACTCTGCTGAATTTCGGTTCCAACAGAAATTCAAAAGATATAACTCTTAACAGAAATGGTAAACTACTGACCGAATTTTTTGAAGATTTCGGATTTTTTGTGCTGAATGGAGTGGCGAATGGAGACATAGGCGGTAATTTTACGTTCATTAGCGGGCAAGGACAATCAGTAATTGACTTTTGTGCCATATCTGGAGAGTGGTTCAATGTATTCGATGATTTCGAGGTGCTTACGGCTGGATTTTCTGCCCACTTACCAATTATGATTAAAGCCCGCTTCATGGAAGAAATCCAGCAGAGGAACTTGGATACTATAAGAAAACTTAAATGGATTCAAAGTAAAGCATCTCGTTACAAAATAAATCTAGATTACCAATGTAACTACCTCCCGCTACAGTCAACAAGCTCGGTAGAGCAAATTGAAGAAAATATTGTGAGAATAATTTATGCCTCGGCACCAGATGCAAACAATAATTACATAACTTTCACACCTAAATGTAAATGGTTTGATAAGGAGTGTGCAAGGCTTCGTAAACTATCGTTTAAATATTTAAAGCTATTTAGATTGACAAACGTCAATTCCTTCAAACATTTGTATCTTAGTGCCAACAAGGAATTCAAACAATTATGCTCTGCCAAGAAAGTAAAATTCCTTAAAAATCTGGCCGTACAGGTACAAAAAAGTAAAAACTCTAAGGAATTCTGGTCTAGCGTACGTGAACTGAGTGGATTTCACCGAGGTATGAAGATTGCTGTAGAAGCTCAGACTTTAGCAGCACATTTTAAAACTCTATTGTCGGCTGACGAGCATCTTCATACCTTCAGCTACGCAATGCAAGACTTTTATGTATCTGAATTGGACGCGACGATATCTTTAGGAGAATTGGAGGCAACTCTCTTGGGAATGAAAAACAACAAAGCTGCAGGTATTAATGGTATCCCAGTTGAATTTCTCAAAAACAGCAATGACCAGCTCAAAACGTATATCGTTAATTTTTTAAATCTTATGTACAACAATGCTCACGTGCCTACGACTTTTTCAAAAGCCCGAAAACTATAGAGGAATCTCAATACTCAATTCTCTAAGAAAGGTATTTGCGGGAATTCTTTATAGAAGACTTTCGAACTGGATAGAAAGAACAAACAGTTTAAGTATATTTCAAGCGGGATTTCGTTCTGGATTTTCCACAATGGATCACATTTTTGCCTTAACCTGCATTGCTAGAAAACATACTGAGAAAAATAAGAGACTATATGTATGTTTTGTTGATTTTAAAGCCGCATTTGATACCGTCAACAGACGGGCTCTGATTTATAAGCTGGAGAGGCTTGGAGTGTCTCGGAAGTTTCTGATGCTTTATAACAATTTCTTGTCGTCATCTAGTGCAGCAGTTTGGGATGGTTCCAATTTGTCAGAGTGTTTTGAGACGTCAGCAGGTGTCCCTCAGGGATGTATTCTAAGCCCCCTTTTATTCGCGCTTTTTATCGATGATATCTCTGAAATGCTTCCTGGAGGCGTTATGTTCGCTGGAACTCTCATCAAGGTTCTTCTCTACGCTGATGACCTGGTACTAATAGCTGACAACCCCTTTACTCTTCAACTCCAAATTAATCGTCTGGGTGAATACTGTAAAACTTGGGATCTCCACATCAATGTCCAAAAAACCAAAGTTATGATTTTTGAAAGTCGACATAGAAGGGTGAGGCTACCTGAGGAAACGTGGCGGCTCAATAATCAACAGATTGACATAGTACGGGAATTCAAGTACCTTGGAGTTTTATTTACATCGAACTTAAACTTTGGCAAGCATGCAAAGGATAAAAGCACTGAAGCTAAGCTGGCGCTAAATATCTTGTGGAAAAGGTTCTTTGCTAACCAAAACATTGACCATTCAACAAAATATCAAGTGTTTAGTGCTACAGTGAACACTTGCATGTGCTATGGGGTGCAAGCCTTTGGTGTTACGCCCTTCGAAGAATTTGAAGCTGTTCAAAGAATTTTCTTCAAACGAATATTTCGGTTGCCGAATTCAGCACCAACTTATGCAATACACGTGGAATCTGGCTTACCACCCATCTACATTAACAACTTAAAAGCGCATGCAGACTATTTAATAAAAGTGATGAGAAGAAATAATACCAGTCTTCATAAATCAATTCTGTTGAGACAATTGCAATTGAATCAGTATCCTTTTAGGGAGTGGCATCAGTTGGCCATGTCCAATGACCTTTCTCTGTCTTTAACAGAGGCGAACGTCTTCGAATGGCACAATATACTTACATCGATTATTGCTAAGACCGATGAAAGGATATATGACCAGCACCTAACCAGAGCTTCTTCGTCAACCTCGAGGTTATGCTACAAGAACCTTAACCATCAAATTCTAACTGAGAATAGCTTTTTCAACATTAAGTACTCGTCTGATGCTATAAGTACCATTTTCAGAGCAAGGGTAGAAATCCTTAATCTGAATTACATCCCTCATAGAACTGATCTTCAGCAGGCTTGTGATTTATGCAACAGAAGAGAATGTGATGATGTTTACCACTTCATTGCTATTTGCCCTATATTACAAGAAATTCGGCGCTTGTATTTTCAAGAAAGTTTGTTATCACTCAATAGCTTGTATGAAATATTAAATGGTGGTCGTGGTTGGTCTAATCTATACAAATTTTGCAAACACGCTTTAGACTATCGGAATGGATTTTGAAAATTGTATTCTCTTAATATTTCTTCAAATTATTACTTTTTATGTGGCAAATCATTACAATTGCAAAATATTCAAAATAATTTAAAATTATTACTTTTTATTTATGTGGCAAATCATTAAAATTGCAAAAACTTCGCTCTCCCATTATTTATTTATCTTATACTTATGTTTGTTGCTCTAAATCAATTAAAATATTCACTTCTTATATTGTGTATCATCAAAATTATGAAAACCTAAGAACCACACAGACTAAACATTAGCTAAAATTAAAAGTTTCTGATTGATTGTTTTGTTATATCAACATACTCGTATGCAAATCTTTTTGTAAAATTATTGTTTATTACATGATTCTTTTTTTTATTTTTTTATCACTTATTCATGAAATGTCATATCCGGCAGACGGCAGATAGCCATGTCCGTATTCTTAAGATTATAATTGTATCTACATCGAATCGAAAAAAAAATAAAGAATTTATCTATCTATCTATCTATCTATCAATGTTCCTGCAACTCTCGCATCGACAAAATTAAGTCGATAAACTCTGAAAATTGAAACAAATCTGAGTTTTGTTTGCATCTTTCAACGGTCTGAGCGAAAATTAAACGCATAAACGCAGCTCATAAGACAAATAATAGTTGTAG
Source organism: Eupeodes latifasciatus (assembly GCA_920104205.1). NCBI lineage: Eukaryota > Metazoa > Arthropoda > Insecta > Diptera > Syrphidae > Eupeodes > Eupeodes latifasciatus. The sequence continues at coordinate 234,804,462 of OV049924.1, forward strand.
TGCTTTCAGAGTTTTATGTTTCTAGGTCCTAATTCTCATTGGACTGTTGCACCACCTAATTTATTTTACTTACTTAATGATTAAAACTGGCTTCAAATAACTAACTAATATTTATCTAAATGCGTAATTTAGAATTGTTTCTAAATCTTCATTGTTCTGGCACCTAACAAGAGTAATTAATTTCACTTCATATTCGAATGATATTACTCTCAAACGAACACAATGAGAGTACCAAAAAGTTGTTCATCCACAATTTTGAATTTTCTTTGAACACCTCTGAACAGCTGACTACATCCGCCATTTTTCAAAGGTGGTCGCCATTTTTCAAAGGTGGTGAGCAGAGAAAAAAAAGAGAAAAGCTTTTTCTCTCTCGTGGTGAGTATGTACACAAACTTGCATAAGTATTTGTTCCCCACATTTTTTTTATATGGAGTTAATACATATGCAAGTTGGTGGCCAAATCACAGCTTGTAGGCAAAAAGAGAGCAACCGTCGAAGTTGGTTCTCTCTATTAGTTCTTTTCTCTCTGGGTTTGTGTACTACTGTGACTTGTGGTAATACCGCATTTTTATTTAGATTAGATTAAGTTAAGTAAGCTAAGACCAGTTTGTGTTGCGAGACTAGACTTGTTTTCCATGTTGTCTGAAAGAAAATGCATAACGACGGTATTTTCACTCAATTTTCGTGATACAGTTTCAGTTTGTTTTCCTAGGACCGCACAGTAACTTTCAAGGGTAGAAAGGTGTTCAAATCAAATTCAAAATCCGATTGTTTCACATGCGGAGTAGATGCATGTCTTTTGAAATTATAGAGTATCTTCTATCGTTGCAATTTTTTGTGATGATGGTTCAAATATTTGTCAGCCGTAGATTTGACGTCTTAAGTGTTTAAAGCCATTTTTGTTCGGTTTATTTGTTTTTACTGTTCGGTGTATTAACTGGAGATATTTCCGTTGATGTTCTCTTTGGCTGCATGTAAAGATTAGGTTGGACAAAATTTGTTGTTCGAGGTTGGATTTTTAAATGTAAAAAAATCCTACCTTGTTAATTTGTATTACTATTTTATTGTAGTTAAATTTGTAGTGAACAGGTTTTGTGATTTATGTATTTGTTTTTAAAAAATCTAGAACAAATTATTTTTAATTTATTTTAAATGAATTAAGACGTTCAGAAAATCATTATTTAAAACAAGTTAAGTTAAGTTTTTTCAATTTGTTTTATTTCTATAGTGTTAATGACTTAGCATTCAAAACTAAGATCTGCAGATTTGATTGTTTTAATAGTATTTTCATTCATATGCAACAATATTATTATGTATGTACATACAAAAATAATATTGTTTGTTTAATCATGAGTTTTAAGTCAATTTATTTTACAATTCTTTTATGTTCAAGACTGAATCATTTGTGTTTATTTTATGTTGGGTTCAATGCATTTATATTGAATCTTACGTTTTTATCTTAAAATAATCAGTAGATAGATAAATTTCTATTTTCGTATTTGAATTACATACATTACTAGCGGCCCGGTACGTGCTTCGCTACGTATAAGGCATAGTAATAGAAAAAAATGATTATTAAGTTCATTTATTCAAACAAAAAAATATTTTAAATTGCTAGCTATTTAAAAGTCTAAATGACCCAAATGATATATTGTTTATACAGGTTTTGCCGTTAATAAGTGCACTTTTTGTCTCGCTCTAACTCCCGAACGAAATAACCGAGACGCGCGGGTATGGTATCTCCTTGCAGCTCGAGATCTAAATTTTTAGTCGCAATGAGTCCGTTCACGGGAGAGCAGCGCGCTTTCTGCGTTCGCGCCTTTTATGAAAACAATCGCTCATACGTGACTGTTCGTCGGCTTTTTCGGGTAAAGTTTGGATTACGCAACATCACCGAGTGTCCAAGTACGAATGTAATCAAAAAATGGATCGTAACATTCGAGGCAACGGGATCAACGCAAAAACTTCGACCTACAGGACGCCCACGTTCCAGGCGGACTGCAGAAACAATTGAACGCGTACAAGCTTCTGTGCGCGAGGATCCAAGAAGCTCTACACGGAAACGCGCTGCGGCCCTGGGAGTACCCAGAACGACTTTACGTCGCATTTTACGGGATGATTTGAAGTTATACCCTTACAAAATTCAGATTGTCCAAGATTTGAAAGAATCCGATTTTGTTTCACGGTTCAATTTCGCAACAGAAATGTTACGGAGATTCCCTCACTTCAATAACATTATCTTCTCAGACGAAGCTCATTTTCATGTCAACGGATTTGTTAATCGACAAAATTGTCGATACTGGGGAACAGAAAATCCACGCTTAAAACATGGACGACCGTTACACTCTCCGAAAGTGACCGTTTGGGCCGGAATAGCCAAGTGGGGGATTATAGGGCCGTATTTTTATGAAGATCGATACGGGCGTAATGTTACTGTTAATTCAGAGCGTTATGTTTCGATGCTTAGAGATTTTTTAGCTCCAAAACTGCAAGAATCGAGTGGTTAATTTAATTTTTAAAAAATAAAAATTCATTTCGTTTTGTATAACTTAAAATAAATATTTCATTTAAAAGCGCTACAGTTGTATTAATATAATTTTTTTTAAGTGCACATATTTACGGCCCACCCTGTATTATATTTATCAGCAAAGAGTAAAAACTAAAAAATAAAAAAGAATTGGATACTCTTACTATGGTGGGTCTATATGGGTTAGTCTAAAACAGTTGGATAAACAATATTTTTTGTTTTCACACAAACGTGAAGTGTTTGCCCTTGGGCCTTATTTATGGACATCGCAAATGATAAACACATAGGATATTGTAATCTTTTGAATTCAAATGGCATATCAGTTGGAATCATAGGTATACGTGGTATCAAACACACTTCTCCTTTTGATTTACCAGTTAAGATTGTAGCTTCAATCAAATTTGGCAATAACTTTTTCACTTCCAATCTGGTGCCATTACACAGTTTTGGTGGATTAATATCTCGCAATAATATAATCAAAGAACCAATTTTCAGATTCAAGCAATGCGGTGGTATACCAGCCGGTTCCAATGAATTTAAAAATTCAAGTGGATAATAATTCATTGCCTCATCTTGATTCATAACACTGTCAATTGATTTAAGTGTCGTGACTACACCTGGCAGTTTCGCTCGAATTTGAAAATTAATGGCATTGATATGAATGTTCTTCGGTGCTAAAATGGCGTGTTCTCTCAACCAATCATGATTTCTGTAATTCTGAAGAATATTGGAAAAACACATTCAATCAACTCATCTATAGATTGTGCAAAAATTGTTCGGTAAAGTTATCAATCCGTTGGTACTGTCGATTGGTATTTTGCCATCACCAATTTCTAACAATTGTTTTTAAAACTCATGGGCAGTTGCATCATTGTGTAGGTGAATACGCATATTAATGTTCAGTGTCAATTTTCATATATATCTCCAAAGAACTGATGACTTCAAACAGGCGTTTATTTCATCAGCAGGAGTTGATCGAGGAATGACCACGAAAAACCTGTTGATTACCGCGTAGATCTTGCATTGTTCGATTAAATGCTTCTATTGATTTTTTATTCGCCATTGTGCACTCATCCCTTAAAATAATTGACATTAATCGCAGAACTTTTGTCATAGCAAAATTTCTCGAAATATTGCAAGTTGGAGTTTCAATCACCTGTACATTCAATGGCAATTTTAATGCAGAGTGTGCGGTCCGACCACCTTCTAATTTTAATTTTCTTTTCCGATCGAATAGTCGCTGAAATCAATGATACAACGAAAGTTTTGCCTGTACCACTAGGTGCATCCAAGAAATATAATCCACCTGCATTATTGGAAACGGCTTGCATGATTGTGTCATATACATGTTTTTGTTGAATATTCAATTTGGTGCTATTACAATTTTGTGATTATTAGATGGCATACGATAAAGAGCAATTTTGAACAATTGAACTAATGCGTTATGCTGATGGAAAAACCTTTGTAGCTCACGAATAATTTCTCGTTTTGTATTTGAAACAATTGCACTACGTTGATCCAATTCACGATTTTCATCACCAATAAAATAAATTTGCAAAAATTGATGATCAGCGTCGGAGTATGGCAATAACGAACCAGCTTGATGATAAATCTGTCTCTGAATCTGTAACATGTATGCAATTTTAGGTAGATGTTGAATCAGAATTTTTATGATTCAGATTGATATAAACATGGGACAATCCTGTTGAGATATTTACCTTAAAAGTCGGCATAAAATTATCTCTAATAATTTTAGCAGCACCAAAAGAAGTCATTTGAAATGCCGAATTGTATTGTTGAATATTACTCAAAAACTGCTTCGACGTTTGAGATGTACCAAAAATAAACGAATACAATGGTTCGGGTGCAGTTTCAAATGTTGGCAATCTCACTTAACCATTAGCACAACACATTCCGGGCGTTTCACCTGGAAAGTTAGCCGCATCACAATGTGGTTCTATTGCGTCCATCATTCCAATGTATCCGTACATACTAATGGGTGATTTTTTTGAGGTTAGGATTTTCATGCATTAGTATTTGACAGATCACGCGGGATTTCAGACATGGTGTCAAAGAGAAAGATGCTCAGTATGCTTTGACATTTCATTATGAATAGACTTACTAACGAGCAACGCTTGCAAATCATTGAATTTTATTACCAAAATCAGTGTTCGGTTCGAAATGTGTTTCGCGCTTTACCTACGACAAATTTTGTTCAGCGATGAGGCTCATTTCTGGTTGAATGGCTACGTAAATAAGCAAAATTGCCGCATTTGGAGTGAAGAGCAACCAGAAGCCGTTCAAGAACTGCCCATGCATCCCGAAAAATGCACTGTTTGGTGTGGTTTGTATGCTGGTGGAATCATTGGACCGTATTTTTTCAAAGATGCTGTTGGACGCAACGTTACGGTGAATGGCGATCGCTATCGTTCAATGCTAACAAACTTTTTGTTGCCAAAAATGGAAGAAATGAACTTGGTTGACATGTGGTTTCAACAAGATGGCGCTACATGCCACACAGCTCGCGATTCTATGGCCATTTTGAGGGAAAACTTCGGAGAACAATTCATCTCAAGGAATGGACCGGTAAGTTGGCCACCAAGATCATGCGATTTGACGCCTTTAGACTATTTTTTGTGGGGCTACGTCAAGTCTAAAGTCTACACAAATAAGCCAGCAACTATTCCAGCTTTGGAAGACAACATTTCCGAAGAAATTCGGGCTATTCCGGCCGAAATGCTCGAAAAAGTTACCCAAAATTGGACTTTCCGAATAAACCACCTAAGACGCAGCCGCGGTCAACATTTAAATGAAATTATCTTCAAAAAGTAAATGTCATGGACCAATCTAATGTTTCAAATAAAGAATCGATGAGATTTTGCAAATTTTATGCGTTTTTTTTAAAAAAAAGTTCTCAAGCTCTTAAAAAATCACCCGATATAATCAATCTGACTATTGTAATTAAAAGCAGCACTCAGCATTTCATCCAAAACAGCACGACGTATTTGTGATTGCCGTGCAAGATTAAGTACAGGTACAGGGTCAACAGATCTATTCTGTGCAGTACATTCACGCTGCTATGCATTAGCTTGTGCGCGTTCATCTGTAGTTTGAGATCGTCTTAATAATGCCAAGTGATTTACATTAAGCGTTCGACATTTTACCTTCACTCAACGACTCAACAATATTTTGGAAAATATAAACACAAAGCAATAACTCAACAATATTTTGGAAAATATAAACACAACAAAGCAATAATTGTTGCTGATACAATGAAATGACATATGATGACATTAAATTTGTTTGACAGAACTAACGTCACTTTCTTTGTCTTCCATTGTTTTGCCAAAGGTTCAAATTGGCTTTTAAGTATTATACATAATATGGTTTATTTGTCTCCAAGTTGTGATTTATATTTATGAGAATAAACAAATAAAAATAATGTTATTTAGTTTTTATTTTAATTTAATTTTTAATTTTTTAATTTTACAACTTAAGTTTTTGAATATATTTTAATATCACGACGCGTTTCGGAGGTGTTTCTCCATCATCGGGTGGAATACTTTTGTTGCTAGTGTTGTTGGTGGTTGATGTGTCAAGTTGGCTAAAGTTTTGGTCTTCTATTGTTGTTGTTTTTGTTTAAACAAAGTTCCTTTATTGACCACAACAACAAAGTTAAAATTCAATTAAAAAATAAAACACAAACGCGAATTACTTTTCACAATGAATTTTATTTGGATGCATTTCGGGTTGACATGCAACCCATCTTCAGCAATTAACAATCGTTACTAATAATAAACAATATTTTCTTGTACACGAAGCAAGAGAAAAAAGACAAAAATAAAAAACAATTGAGAAAATTACAACAAAGCAAAACGTCAAAAGTACAAAAGCTTTACATTTACATGAAATTCTATCACAGATCAAATAAAGGAGACAAGATATTTCCGTTGTCTGCATTCATCACATTCTTTGTTTTGGAGATTAAAAGAGACTCATATGCGTCAATTTTTCGTGGATTTTGTACTGTTTTGAGTAAACGGACGCTCTCTTCGAATGGGCCAATGTTATGTGGTGGTTCATTGTTGTCAGATGAAGCGAAGACGTGTGGTGCGACCGAAGAACGATTAATTTGTTTGTTTTTAATGCAGCTAATGTGTTCTTTAAATCTTGTTTTGATGCTCCGTTTCGTTTGTCCTATGTATTTTTTGTTGCAATTCTCACAGCTGATCTCATATATGCCGCTTCTCTCACTTGTTGGTGTTTCGTCTTTGGTTGAGCCGAGAATTTGCTTAAGTTTTTTGTTGTTGTTGTAAACTATGTGTATGTTTTCTTTTTCTAGCGTTTTCCTTAAATGGTTTGTTATTGTCGGTATGTATGCAAATGATACTCGAAATTTTGTTGTTGTTTCATTTTGGCTGAAAAGTGTTGTTATATTATTTTTTCTTATTTTATTGGATTGTTTTTTGACTATTTTCTCAATTATTTCCTTCTCAAATCCATTCACATTCGCTAAATGGACTATGAAGTCAAATTCTTTCTTGAAGCTTGAGACTGAAAGTGGTAGTTTACACAATCTATATGCCATAGAATGAAATGGAGCAATTTTATGTTGGTATGAACAAAATGAGTCATTCGGGATGTATCGATCTGTTGTTGTAGCTTTTCTGTAGACTTCGAAATCAAGTTTATTGTCTCGGATTTTGCATAAAACATCCAAAAAAGGTAAACAACGATGATCATCTTCTTCTTCAACCGTGAATTTTATACTATCGTATTTGTTGTTTAATACGTTGAGTAAATGTTGTGCGCTGTCTTTTTTGATAATGCTAAAAACATCGTCAACATACCTTATCCAAATCCTTGGTAGTAAACCTTCATTTTTTAAATCGGTTTCAAATTTTGCCATAAATGCTTCAGCGATCAGTGGTGATAGAGGATTTCCCATGCTGGTACCATTCTCATTTTTGTAAAATTTGTCACGGAAAACGAAGCAATTGTGAGACATACAGATTTTAGCTGCTTTGAGGTATACAATTCTTTTTCTTTCTTCTACATTCTTAACTTCAAGATGTGATTTTAAGGATTCTAGTGCAACAGTAACAGGAATACTCGGAAAAAGTGCTTGGACATCGAATGAGACCATCATTTCATTGTCATGAAGTCTTACATCTTTAACTTTTTCAACAAACTCAAAGGTGTTGATGACAGAAGCACTTTTTATTCTTCCATAGATTTTCATTTCCTCAACAAGCCATTTTGAGACGTTTACGAGTGGAGAATTTATGTTTGACACGATTTTTCTCATTTTATCGCCTAGTTTATGGATTTTTAGTAATCCGTACATTTTGGGAACTTCGGGATTCGGAATTAAGAATTTAAACTTATTAATATTAAATGTATCACAGATGTCTTTAATTATTCCTTTTGCGTCGTCAATCATGTCGTCAATCGATGTCCAAGCACTTTTTCCGAGTATTCCTGTTACTGTTGCACTAGAATCCTTAAAATCACATCTTGAAGTTAAGAATGTAGAAGAAAGAAAAAGAATTGTATACCTCAAAGCAGCTAAAATCTGTATGTCTCACAATTGCTTCGTTTTCCGTGACAAATTTTACAAAAATGAGAATGGTACCAGCATGGGAAATCCTCTATCACCACTCATCGCTGAAGCATTTATGGCAAAATTTGAAACCGATTTAAAAAATGAACGTTTACTACCAAGGATTTGGATAAGGTATGTTGACGATGTTTTTAGCATTATCAAAAAAGACAGCGCACAACATTTACTCAACGTATTAAACAACAAATACGATAGTATAAAATTCACGGTTGAAGAAGAAGATGATCATCGTTGTTTACCTTTTTTGGATGTTTTATGCAAAATCCGAGACAATAAACTTGATTTCGAAGTCTACAGAAAAGCTACAACAACAGATCGATACATCCCGAATGACTCATTTTGTTCATACCAACATAAAATTGCTGCATTTCATTCTATGGCATATAGATTGTGTAAACTACCACTTTCAGTCTCAAGCTTCAAGAAAGAATTTGACTTCATAGTCCATTTAGCGAATGTGAATGGATTTGAGAAGGAAATAATTGAGAAAATAGTCAAAAAAACAATCCAATAAAATAAGAAAAAATAATATAACAACACTTTTCAGCCAAAATGAAACAACAACAAAATTTCGAGTATCATTTGCATACATACCGACAATAACAAACCATTTAAGGAAAACGCTAGAAAAAGAAAACATACACATAGTTTAAAACAACAACAAAAAACTTAAGCAAATTCTCGGCTCAACCAAAGACGAAACACCAACAAGTGAGAGAAACGGCATATATGAGATCAGCTGTGAGAATTGCAACAAAAAATACATAGGACAAACGAAACGGAGCATCAAAACAAGATTTAAAGAACACATTAGCTGCATTAAAAACAAACAAATTAATCGTTCTTCGGTCGCACCACACGTCTTCGCTTCATCTGACAACAATGAACCACCACATAACATTGGCCCATTCGAAGAGAGCGTCCGTTTACTCAAAACAGTACAAAATCCACGAAAACTTGACGCATATGAGTCTCTTTTAATCTCCAAAACAAAGAATGTGATGAATGCAGACAACGGAAATATCTTGTCTCCTTTATTTGATCTGTGATAGAATTTCATGTAAATGTAAAGCTTTTGTACTTTTGATGTTTTGCTTTGTTGTAATTTTCTCAATTGTTTTTTATTTTTGTCTTTTTTCTCTTGCTTCGTGTACAAGAAAATATTGTTTATTGTTAGTAACGATTGTTAATTGCTGAAGATGGGTTGCATGTCAACCCGAAATGCATCCAAATAAAATTCATTGTGAAAAGTAATTCGCGTTTGTGTTTTATTTTTTATTTGAATTTTAACTTTGTTGTTGTGGTCAATAAAGAAACTTTGTTTAAACAATTTCACTTCAATAATCTCGACCACAATACCGGTTCATCTCTTTCATAATTAAATTAGAAAGTTTATTCATTAACAATGTATTCCAAACAAAAACTGAACCAATACACTCGTTTACTCAACAAAATAAACAGAACCAAAGCCGACATAATTTTCCTTAAACAGTGCAAAAGACAAAATGTAATTCCATCTTTCATTAAAATCAAATGTAACATTTCAAATTCAAGAACAAATAAAATCATAAAAATTGCCGAAAAATCTTGGATAAAAAGTGAAAAATGCTTTCATTACGATCAATTGAATGACGCACAGTTAAAACTATATGAATTGCAGTTAGAATTAACGAAAGGTTTGAACGATTACGAGTTTTATAATTTAATCGATAAACAAAATACAATAATAGACATCGTAAATAATACATTTAAAAATAAAAGAACAATACAAATCCAAAAACTACACAATCTTAAAATAAAACAAATAAGTAAGAAAACCAAAATACCTATTCAACCTGTAGAGAATTTAGTTATAAATCAATCGTCTTTACAATTTGAACCTGAAGAACTTAATTTATTAAACAAAGGACTTAACTTTACTCCAAATATGCACAAAATTGACATCAATCAAGCTATACTGGACATTGAATCTGCTATCCAGTTCAAATCAAATGAATGTAAAGACAAAGTCAGAAAAGCAGCTAAAAACATAATCAAGAAAGCAAAATCAACCAAAATGACAACAGAACAACAAAACTACCAGCAAATTATTGAAAAGTTAAAAGAAAAGGACTTATTTAACATAAAAGCTGACAAAGGTAACAACATAGTAATTTTAGACAAATCGACGTACGAAGAGAGAATGCATAATTCTATAGTTGAAGATGGCTTCACAGAAATAAAAAGATCTCCCTTAAACAAAATGATTGACGACGCAAGAGGAATAATTAAAGACATCTGTGATACATTTAATATTAATAAGTTTAAATTCTTAATTCCGAATCCCGAAGTTCCCAAAATGTACGGATTACCAAAAATCCATAAACTAGGCGATAAAATGAGAAAAATCGTGTCAAACATAAATTCTCCACTCGTAAACGTCTCAAAATGGCTTGTTGAGGAAATGAAAATCTATGGAAGATTAAAAAGTGCTTCTGTCATCAACACCTTTGAGTTTGTTGAAAAAGTTAAAGATGTAAGACTTCATGACAATGAAATGATGGTCTCATTCGATGTCCAAGCACTTTTTCCGAGTATTCCTGTTACTGTTGCACTAGAATCCTTAAAATCACATCTTGAAGTTAAGAATGTAGAAGAAAGAAAAAGAATTGTATACCTCAAAGCAGCTAAAATCTGTATGTCTCACAATTGCTTCGTTTTCCGTGACAAATTTTACAAAAATGAGAATGGTACCAGCATGGGAAATCCTCTATCACCACTCATCGCTGAAGCATTTATGGCAAAATTTGAAACCGATTTAAAAAATGAACGTTTACTACCAAGGATTTGGATAAGGTATGTTGACGATGTTTTTAGCATTATCAAAAAAGACAGCGCACAACATTTACTCAACGTATTAAACAACAAATACGATAGTATAAAATTCACGGTTGAAGAAGAAGATGATCATCGTTGTTTACCTTTTTTGGATGTTTTATGCAAAATCCGAGACAGTAAACTTGATTTCGAAGTCTACAGAAAAGCTACAACAACAGATCGATACATCCCGAATGACTCATTTTGTTCATACCAACATAAAATTGCTGCATTTCATTCTATGGCATATAGATTGTGTAAACTACCACTTTCAGTCTCAAGCTTCAAGAAAGAATTTGACTTCATAGTCCATTTAGCGAATGTGAATGGATTTGAGAAGGAAATAATTGAGAAAATAGTCAAAAAACAATCCAATAAAATAAGAAAAAATAATATAACAACACTTTTCAGCCAAAATGAAACAACAACAAAATTTCGAGTATCATTTGCATACATACCGACAATAACAAACCATTTAAGGAAAACGCTAGAAAAAGAAAACATACACATAGTTTACAACAACAAAAAACTTAAGCAAATTCTCGGCTCAACCAAAGACGAAACACCAACAAGTGAGAGAAGCGGCATATATGAGATCAGCTGTGAGAATTGCAACAAAAAATACATAGGACAAACGAAACGGAGCATCAAAACAAGATTTAAAGAACACATTAGCTGCATTAAAAACAAACAAATTAATCGTTCTTCGGTCGCAGCACACGTCTTCGCTTCATCTGACAACAATGAACCACCACATAACATTGGCACATTCGAAGAGAGCGTCCGTTTACTCAAAACAGTACAAACAGTACAACAGACAAATTAACCATCAAACCAAACGCACTATATGAAACGGCAATACAATTTAAAATTTAAACACAAATAATAAAAGAAAGAAAAAAGACAACATAATAAATTAAAGCTTAAATAAATATACAAACAATAAACCAACAACAACAATAAAAAAGAAGAAAGAAAGAAAACACCACATCACAATAAAAAGCCAAACTATAGAAGAAAATAAAAAACAACAACAACAATAGAAGACCAAAACTTTAGCCAACTTGACACATAAACCACCAACAACACTAGCAACAAAAGTATTCCACCCGATGATGGAGAAACACCTCCGAAACGCGTCGTGATATTAAAATATATTCAAAAACTTAAGTTGTAAAATTAAAAAATTAAAAATTAAATTAAAATAAAAACTAAATAACATTTTTTGTATGTGTTTATTCTCATAAATATTTTAAGTATTAGTACAAATTGTTTGTATATGGGAGTATAGAAAGCTGTTGATTTTACACTTTTTCAAGTTTTTTTTTTTAAATTTTCTCTAGGTACAAACCTTCTCTGGACTTCCACGAATAATTCAAGACCAAAATTAGCCAAATCGGTAAAGGCATTGTTGAGTTATAACATTACAACGAAAAGTGGCATTGATTTGTATATACATACATATATACATAGATATAAATATCTTTCTACTGAATCATTGTTTGCAACATTAAAATTAAGAATTATATGGTGATATTAATATTTGAAGCAAAGTACAAAAAAAAACCTTCAATATGAGAAAAAAAAGTTGCAGGTACATTGTGTCTTAAAATAAATAAATATATATATATATGAATAAATAAAAGAATTAATCAATAAATAAATACATACAACTTAAATGAATAGTTACTTAACTATTAATGAACGAAACAATTGTATATAAATAAACAAGTAAATAAATAAATATCATACTAATATTATAAATGCGAATGTAAGTTTGTTTGTTACGCTTTCACGCAAAAACTACTTAACCGATCATCATGAAACTTTGCACATACACTCTTGAAGGTATAAGAAGTAACATAGGATACTTTTTATTAAAAAAAAATAAAAAAAAATTACGAAAAATAAGAAAATTATTTGTCAAAATGTCGTCAAATTTAGCTACTTCAACGCCATCTAGCATCATAGTAATGAAGTTTCAACCCTGAATACTGTAATACCAACCCACTGTATTACCGACGGTGACGACAATATCTAATTCAATATCTAATTCAATTGAATATAGTTTCAACTGTTTCTAATTTTTCTATATTTATTGTTATTTTCTTCTGTCGTTACATGCAGTATAATACTATTCACATTTTTGAGGTTATCCGTAATTTTTGTGGTTAGCTGTTACTTTATTATTTTAGATCTTTATGCTTTATGCTTTTATTTAAAAAAAAATGCCAAAATTGTTTGTCAAAATATCGTCATGTGGATCTCATTGCTAATGTTTTTCCGGAATTGCAACAAAATTTGTGTAGTGATCAGTGGTTGTGTGCAAGAGCAATATTAGCACCAAGAAATGAAATTGTAAATAGGATCAACACTGACATTTTAAACGAAGTTCAAGGAGAAATGAAGGAATATTTGTCAATGGATACAATTATGGATACGGAACTAAGTACTTCATATCCTGTGGAGTTTTTAAATTCACTTGAACTATCGGGTGTACCGTCACATAAACTTCAATTGAAACTAAATGTACCAGTAATGCTTATGCGAAATCTAGATGCTCCTCGGCTATGTAATGGAACAAAGCTTCGGATAACAAAATTGGGACAGAACATACTTGGTGCTACTATTTTAACAGGTGTCGGTAAGGGAAATAGTGTTATAATACCTCGGATACCAATTATTCCCACTGACCTTCCATTCCAATTTAAAAGGGTTCAGTTTCCCGTCAAGCTTAGCTTTGCTGTTACTATAAACAAGGCACAAGGACAAACATTACAGGTAGCAGGAGTGCATTTAGAAAACCCATGCTTCTCTCATGGTCAACTTTATGTAGCCTGTTCACGTGTATCTAATGCCCGGAATTTACACATATTTGCACCCGACGGGAAAACTTATAACATTGTCTATAAAAATATCTTAAATTAATACTTTGTATTTTATTTTTTTAAATTGTTAGAATTCAGAATTATTTATTTTTGTTACGGTGAAATATATTTTAACATTTGTTGTTGCATTTCAATAAGCATATATTAAGGTGTTGAAACTTCATTGTCTGTAGTAATTTTTAAAAATTGTTGATCTCAGCCAAGCAATAAAATTTAGTTATTATATTGACTCATTTCTATTATTATACCCTTACCCTTTATCTCTCATACTTATTTAATTTCTCCACTGCGGGCGAAGCCGCGGGTAAAAAGCTAGTATATAATAAATAAATAAATTGATCTTAATACATAAAACAAGTAAATAAATAGTTATTCAACTTACATAGAGGTAAATAAATAATAAATAAACATGGAAATACAAGATTATAGTTTGCAGAAAAATGGTTAAAACAATTAAAATTATTCAGCTTTTCGATTCTATCACAATTTTTTCAACATTCGCTCTTGCATGCAAGTCGACTGTAGAAAAAAAAACGAGTGAGATTAAGCATCATTTTCCTTTACCCGAGCGTCGAACTTGTCGAGTTGTAGAGGCTGAGTAGGGTCAATGATTCTCGAGAATTTATCTCCAGATGAGTCCTGAAACCAAAGGTCGCTCACAAACCTTCACCCCTCCCTCGGTCACTTCCTCTCCCAAATAGGAAGCGAAATAGCCGACTATTGTTACCTTCTCATCTCCTACCCACCCCACGTTGCTGGTGAAAAAACCATCCAACAAACCCCTCCTTCGATTCCTCTCTTAACCATCCTTATAATCAGTCCTTCCTTCCCTACCCTCTCTCTCCTTCCCTCAATCTACCTCCCAATTGGGCTGGATCTAAGGTGTTACACGACCCGTGCCGATGATCATCCTGGCTGAGGGCCCAATTAAAAAACTAGCTCAGTCGCTAACGAAGTATCCGGATACCTGGCGACCTCCGGATTAACCAGCCTTATCTGTATACACGGATCTCTGTACAGATGGACCACCCCTTATCCGCTACTCGTGGGATTCAAATGAACAATTTTAAAACAAAACAAACAAAACAAAATTCAAAGACCGAACCGGCCAGCAGTACGACGGCAAAGTTGTCTGCTGCTCATCCCTCTTCCACTGGTGCTGACATGGCTGTGGACACTCACAGCCCTGTTGTCGCCAGTGGAATATCGGATAATTTGGTATTATTACCTTCTTCTCGTAGTGAGGCAGTTGTGAAGAATGGCTTGTCTACTACCACAGAGAGCAAACCTCTCGACTCATCAACACCGCGAGTCGGGGGTAGTAAGGCTGCGGTGCCAGGTCCTTCTACCACCAAAGCCAGGGATCCTAAAGAAGGTTCTGGGGGAGTTGGGCGAAAGCTCAGACCCTCTAAGACCTACTACAAGGTCATGCGCAGTGCTAAGAGGATTCTCCAGACGTTTGGTGAACAACTAGGCGCTGGAGGAAACTCTCAGCATGACGCCAAAATAAAATGGGCCAAGAGCTTCTTGGCCAAAAATAACGTAAAGACCAGCCAAGACTCAACGTCGAAGCGACAAAGGTCTATGGAGGGTAGTGTTTCACTACCCAAACGCCCCAAAGCGTAAACACCAGCACTTCTCTTGACCCTCGCAAGGCAAAAATGTCCTTTAGTGACGTTTTGAAGGACAAAATGGTAGTCGCGATTATCGACAGAAGCGACGTAGATGGCACGATCTCTGCCGAGAACTGGATATTGGCCAAAGGACAGCTGGCCTTCAGTTTTGTCGAGATCATGTCTGACAATCCGGGACCACCGCCCATCACAAAAGATGGCGGTTGGCATCAGGGACACATCAAGTTGATGGTCTGTGATGATCGGAGGTCGTGCGATCTACTGACGCTGGCGGTTAGCCGACTTGGAGAGGTCTGGTCTGGTGCTAAGCTGGAGGTCGTCGCAAAGGAAGACATTCCTTGCAGACCAAGGGCTCGCATCACGGTCCCGGCCATATTCAAGGAAGCTGATCACGTCCTAAAGGTAATCAGGCTCTCCAATCCAACCCTTCCTACTCACAACTGGAAGGTTGCGAAATTAGAGGATCCAAAGGGACCCTACAAGGGTGCAATTGTGATCATCAATGCATAGTCCCTTTCTCCTCTGGCGCAATCGAAAGGTGTGATCAGGTTCGGGTTCAACGAAATACCGGTGAGGGTCTACAAAAAAAGATGGGCCCGAGGCACAACCCCATCCCCCTTCCCAACCCATACAAGCGGAAACGGTTACTGAGGAACCTGGTGCATCGGTCACATTTCCTTCATTGGAAGACGATGCATCCCAGGTAGCCACAGTAGCAGTGGAAGCTCCTACCACCGACCAAGGTTTTTCCGCAATGGAGGCCGAGGTCTACGACAGCGGAGATGAGGACATTCTTTTAGAATCGTCCTCTGATATAGATGACTCCGACATCACTGTGTTGGAGGCTGCTGCGGTTACTCCAGATTAACCTCCAACACTCTATTAAGGCTTCGGCCTTCCTTCTTCTTCGCTTATCCAGCAGCGATGAAGATATTGTCCTGATTCAAGAACCCTGGATTGTTAAATCCATTGTTCGCATCAATCCATGCATCAGGTGAGGATGAACCCAGATCTTGCATATTAGTAAAACGTAGCCTAAATGTATATTTACTCCCTAATTTCAGCGATCGAGATATCACCGCCGCAAGTCTGGAAACAGCCAGAGGAACATTCTGGCTGGCGTCGGCGTATATCGGCCACGACCATCTTTGCCCTCTCCCGGGTGAGACCCTGGAGAGATTAATAGCTGAAGCGCAAAGGCTCAACATCGGCCTCATCATCGGAAGTGATGCTAACGCCCACCATACAGTGTGGGGTAGCACGGATATAAACGACAGGGGTGAGTCTCTTTTCGACTATATTCTAAACACTAACCTACTCATAAGTAACGTTGGTAAAGAGCCAACCTTTATTACTAAAAATCGACAAGAAGTTTTAGATATAACTCTTGTCTCCGAATTCATTAATAATAATATTTTGAACTGGAAGGTATCTAAAGATCACTCCTTTTCTGATCATAGATACATCCAGTTTGACTTTATAAATGAACCACCCTGCCAACCGATCTTTCAAAATCTAAAAAGAACAAATTGGCCAAAATACAAGAGAACGTTTAAATAGTTTAGTAAAACCTGAACTCTTTAATACTCCCTCTAACACTGAAGATCTTGACGACAAAGTCAATAATCTAACATTAGCCCTAAACAAAGCTCTAGATACTGCATGTCCTCTTATACAAGTAAGAGGTAAAAAGAAACCACACTGGTGGAACTCAGGGCTAGATCCACTTCGAAAACAGTGCAGAAAACTCTTTAACAGAGCGAAAGCTTCTAGAGACATGTCTGGCTGGGATTCATATAAAGAATCACTGAAGGCATATAAAAAAGAACTGAGGAAAACCAAACGATCGTCCTGGAGAAACTTCTGTAGCAACGTGGAAGATTGCTCCGAAGCATCCAGGCTGCGCAAAATCCTCTCCAAAAATCCAATCATGCCAAGCTGCTTGAAAAACGCCATTGGCCTCTGGACCAATTCAAGCGAAGAATCGCTCAACTTGCTACTAGACATTCACTTTCCTGGTAGCTCTAATATTATTAATAACATTGTACCAAATAGTTGTGCCAATACATTATATCCCCCACAAGGTCTAGTCACTAGGGAAAAACTCAAATGGGCTATTAACAGCTTTAAGCCATATAAATCTGCAGGTCCGGATGGCATAATTCCGGCTGAACTGCAAGAAAATGCAAGTTTTCTAATACCCATCCTAGAAAACATCTTCAAGGGATG
Source organism: Eupeodes latifasciatus (assembly GCA_920104205.1). Lineage (NCBI taxonomy): Eukaryota > Metazoa > Arthropoda > Insecta > Diptera > Syrphidae > Eupeodes > Eupeodes latifasciatus. Next base: position 234,822,219 of record OV049924.1, read on the forward strand.
CCTTAAATTGGCATACATCCCGATGTCTTGGAGACAAGTTAAAGTTGTTTTTATTCCAAAAGCTGGCAAATCCAGCCACGTTAACCCTAAAGACCTAAGACCTATCAGCTTATCATCATTCCTTCTCAAAACTTTTGAACGTTTGATCGATATCCACTTAAGGGCAAGTATTGATAAGTCCCTCCTTTCAAAGACTCAACACGCCTACAAGAAAGGGAAATCAGTTGAAACGGCTCTACACAGTATAGTACGTACAATCGAATATTCCCTCCATCATAAAGAGTACACCTTAGTTGCCTTCTTAGATATAAAAGGTGCATTTAACAACGTCGACACATCTGCAATTGCACGTTTATTGACATCTCTGAAGGTAGATAAGTCGATCAGCAAATTGATTAATCAGATGCTGATGAGCAGGATTATCAATTCAAAACTGGGCGATTTTACTGCACAAAGGGGTGTCAGCAGAGGTACGCCACAAGGTATTGTCCTATCCCCTCTCCTCTGGAACTTAGTAATAAATGAATTACTAATTACTCTAGAAAGAGAGGGATACAGAGTGTTTGCTTATGCGGACGATGTTGCTATTGCAGTAACGGGTAAACATCCCAATATACTAAAAGAACTCTTACAAAACGCTTTAAATAAGCTCACCAGATGGGCAAATCACAAAAAACCGACCTTGTCCTCTTCACAAGGAAATACAAAGTCCCACTCATTGACCGTCCCCTCATAAACGGTATACCACTTAAATTCTCTGAGCAAGCAAAATACTTGGGTCTCATTTTGGATAAGAAATTAAGTTGGAAACCTAATATTCAAGAGAGAATAAACAAGGCCACAGTAGCCGTGTTCTCCTGTAAAAAGGCCATTGGTTATAAATGGGGCCTACAGCCCCGCATTACACACTGGCTATATATCTCGGTCATAAGGCCGATCCTTACTTATGGAGTAGCGGTATGGTGGACGGCGCTAGATACAGCGACAAATCGCGATAAACGCAGCAAAGTCCAACGAACAGCCTGTTAATACCCAGCACAATTTCCTACACAACTGACCTATCACAATTCATAAACACTATACACATTTCAAAACAATCTATACACATTTCACACTTACCTTCCTACCTTAAGTAGGTCACAATTCAAGTCACAATAAAAACCTAAAATTCATTTCTTATACATTGTGCAGAATATGCATATTTCCTTGTTAATAATTTTTTGTTTACACATTGTGCGGTGTGTGCACATAATGTTTTTATTTTTGATCAAGTTAATGACACATTGTGCACACGCTGCATATTATATCGGGTGATTTTTTTGAGGTTAGGATTTTCATGCATTAGTATTTGACAGATCACGCGGGATTTCAGACATGGTGTCAAAGAGAAAGATGCTCAGTATGCTTTGACATTTCATCATGAATAGACTTACTAACGAGCAACGCTTGCAAATCATTGAATTTTATTACCAAAATCAGTGTTCGGTTCGAAATGTGTTTCGCGCTTTACGCAAATTTTATGCGTTTTTTTTTAAAAAAAAGTTCTCAAGCTCTTAAAAAATCACCCATTATGTATTTATTGTCCTCCATTGAAAAGAGGACATTGTTTAATATAATGGGTGATTTTTTAAGAGCTTGAGAATTTTTTTTTTAAAGAAAACGCATAAAATTTGCGTAAAGCGCGAAACACATTTCGAACCGAACACTGATTTTGGTAATAAAATTCAATGATTTGCAAGCGTTGCTCGTTAGTAAGTCTATTCATGATGAAATGTCAAAGCATACTGAGCATCTTTCTCTTTGACACCATGTCTGAAATCCCGCGTGATCTGTCAAATACTAATGCATGAAAATCCTAACCTCAAAAAAATCACCCGATATAATATGCAGCGTGTGCACAATGTGTCATTAACTTGATCAAAAATAAAAACATTATGTGCACACACCGCACAATGTGTAAACAAAAAATTATTAACAAGGAAATATGCATATTCTGCACAATGTATAAGAAATGAATTTTAGGTTTTTATTGTGACTTGAATTGTGACCTACTTAAGGTAGGAAGGTAAGTGTGAAATGTGTATAGATTGTTTTGAAATGTGTATAGTGTTTATGAATTGTGATAGGTCAGTTGTGTAGGAAATTGTGCTGGGTATTAACACAGCCTGCCTGTGTATGGGAGGAGCACTTCGCTCTACCCCCTCCGCCTCACTTGATGTTCTATGCCATCTAATACCGCTGGACATTTTCAGCAAGCAAACGGCCGATAATACAGCCATACGGCTTCAAGCCTCCTCTCTGTGGATCAATAATGGAATTGGCCACACCACTATTTTGAACTCGTTCAGAACTATAAACAGTAATATTGACTACACCATACCCCATCCTCAGTTTAATAACTATAGCTTCAAAGTGACTATACCTCCCAGGTCCTCTTGGGAGAATACATCATTTTTGATCGATGATCCTATAAAATTTTATACAGACGGATCAAAAACGGAGGATGGGGTTGGTGGAGGCGTATACTCAGATAGACTAAACTTAAGTCTTTCCTTTCGTCTACCCGATCATTGTAGCGCGTTCCATGCTGAAATCCTGGCTATAAAAGAAGTCCTATCCTGGCTTAGAGAAAACGTTATATCAACTAATGATATACGCATCTTCTCGGATAGCCAAGCTGCGCTAAAGTCCCTAGACTCTGTCTCCACTAACTCACCAACAGCCCTTAATTGTCGATCATCTCTTACGGAGATGGCTACACAGTTCAACATTCACCTTTTTTGGGTGCCGGGCCATAGAGACATTCCAGGAAATTGCAAAGCTGACGAACTTGCAAAAAGCGGAACAACTTTACCTCTGCTGGCTCACAATGCTAGCATAGGTATCCCCTTAGCTACATGTAAACTCATGCTAAAGCAAGATACCATAGAGAAAACAAACTTCAGGTGGAATAACACCACCACCTGTGTAGCGACAAACCTAATTTGGCCCTATCTTAGCGCCAGACGCTCAACACAATTAATCTCTCTGAGTAGATTGCACATTAGCTACGTTATAGGTGTCCTGACTGGGCACTGCTTAATAGGAAGGCATGCTATTCGACTTGGAGCCCCTGCAAATGATTTTTGTAGGAGTTGCATGGACGAAGAAGAAGAAGAGACAATCTCTCATCTTCTGTGCACATGCCCTGCCTTATCACAAAGACGTAGAATCCACCTTGGAGACTACTACTTCAACGATACCAGCGATCTAAACAATTCTGACATTATTTGTCTCCTACGCTTCATTCGAAGCTCCAATTGGTTCAACGAGTTAAGCTGATTAACTGATACATGTGGTATCACAACGGACCATATTTTGGTCTAAGTGTGTTGGACTTCCCAACCAACAGCCACTTTAAACTAACCTAACCTAAGCATCATTTTAAGCAATTTGTTTTGAGATATCTGCAGTTTTTATAAATCATAATTTGAATGCTGTTACTAAGACCTGACTTCCTATTGATAATAGATAGAGTAGTTTTATTGCAATACCGACTCTGCATAAGTTTTTGATTTAAGCAAACCCCTAGATACCTTACACTCGTTTCCAAGTTTATGGTGGAATCGCGTAAGGTGATAGTTGACTGTCACTGTTTTGATAGTCAATTTTGATTTTCAACTCTTTGTTCTGCGTAAGGTGATCACTAAAAGTTTATGATTGCTTGGTATCACTTACATATTTATTATTGGTATGTTCGGTCACATGACATTTTGTGCGATTATTTTGCAAATTTAAATAATATGATGTCAAAACCCATAAGAAAAAACCCAAGTTTGGGAAATTTGGTGAAATTTTCAAGCTACCAAACAGGCTTAAATGTCATTTCGATCAGCTGTTGTGTTTTATTGTGATATTTCTTTTCATTGTTTTGTGATGAAAAATATTGTTCCTGCTAAAATGAAAGTATGCATTCTTTTCAATTGTTATAAATTAAGTAAAAATGTTTGTTTTCGTTAAGGACTGCAACACAACATCAAATAAAAATGATATCCTCCTTCATGGAATCACATCCCGAGCTGGCGAGATCCTACAATGCCATGGCAAGCTCTGGGCGAACATCCCAAAAACTGCAATGGGAGAAGCTGGCGAGGTCCTTAAATACAAGTGGGCCGCCAACAAAATCTGTTGCAGAGTGGAAACGAGTAAGTAACAAACACACATTCATAATGTAAATTAAAGCTGTATAGAAATAAATAATAAATTAGATGTCTACGCTTTGGAAATATAAAACAAACAAAAAACCCACTGAAAACAAAAAATCGATTAAGAAAACAGCTCGATGAAAGCGAAGAAGCTATAGTTTCTGCTTGTGGGATGGAAGCTACAGTGACAGGCATTGTAGGAGGCCTAACTTTTGGCACCACCGTGGACACACAAGGTATGTTTTAGGCAGTTCAAATTTTTTGCATGTTCAACAAAGCATTTTCTTTTTCTACAAAACCAGAAAATAATGAAACGGACATTAATGACATTGAACAACTTTTGGAGGAGTTAACATCTTCGCCACCAAATCGAGTCACAGGCGAAGTCTTACGAGAGTCTACAAATAAAAGATGGACCACCCCAAAAAACACACCACAAAAAAAGAATAAAGTGGATGATTTTATCAAAAAACAATTAGACCTGCAGGAAAATTTCTTTTCAAAACAATTGAAGGCTCAAAATAAAGCCAACGAGCCTCTGGTTGAGATACGAGATGCTATTATACAACTGGCACATATCCGGGAAAAGGAATCCGAAAGATCTCATTCTCTTAAAAAAGAGGAACATGAAATAAGGAAGAAAGAGTTGGAAATCGCAAAAATTGCCAACGATTTGAAGCTGTTAGAGCTGAACAAGACTGCTTAGCTTAGCCTTAAAACAACGTTGGAAGTAGATTTAAGTTTTTTTTTGTTATTGTTTTCTGTTATGTTGTCTATTTATAAAGTTTTTTTTGTTTTGGATTTAAAAGTTTTGTTTATTTGTAGATTTATGTTTGGTAATGCAGGCTATTTTGGTCAATTGATTTTAAATGGAAATAAAAAACTTTATTCCATCTTTTACCCAACGTTTCGTCGCTACTCACGACTTCTTCAGGGGTTTTATTATGATCTTTATTTAACATTATGAAAAAAAAATTTGTATTTATTATTTTATACAATTTGTCTAATTTAAAAAAAACTTACATGTTGTTTTTTTGTTGTTGTATTTTACATTGTTTTGTTTTTTAAATCTTATTTAAATCTTACGAAAACGAAAAAAAAATTTAAACTATTTAATAAATTAACATTAAAAACAAGAGACTAATAAATTAAAAAGACAAACATAAATTATCACAGTGTAGTTCAGGTACTTATTTTATTGCTAATGCGTAGCTTACAATGGTGTTGTCTCGATCTTCTTGAGTGTTCATCGTTCTTCTTATTTTTTGTTGTATGCGCAAGCTTTCAAGAGTATACCTCGTCGTCATTCTCTTCTCTTTGTCGAGTACTCTTACATCATCGAAATTTGGTATGTGGCCGCTATTAATTATATGTTGTGATGGTTTCTTCTTTTTTATGTCCGCTTTGTGCTCCGTCATTCTTATACCCAGTTGTCTTTTTGTTGTTCCGATGTAAGTCAAATTGCACTTCTCCCCTTCTGTCCCCCCGCAACAAACCTCATAGACAACGTTGTGTTGTTGGTTCTTTTCTATCGGAGCTTTGGTGTTCGTGAAAATGTTCCTGAGTGTGGCATTTGACTTATGTATATGCGTATGATGCGCTTTCTTGTTTAATGATTGAATGTAAGCTTCTACCGTCTGTTTACTTTGGAATATAGCGCATGCTGAAGTACCTGATTATGCTGTTGTTGTTATTAGTTGTTCTTGTTTTATTTATCGGGTTTGTTGTTTGATTTATTTTCTTTTGGATTAGGTTGTTAATTATAAAATTTGGATAGTTGTTCATTTGGAGAATGGTTTTGATTTTGTTTATGTTGTAATCTTTGAATATACATTAGGAATGATGTTGCTTATCAGCTCTTACCACAATATGGTCTTTGCACCAATTCCTTTTTTAATTATATGTGGTTTAAATTCTCCGTAAATAAACAAATCATTCACTACTGCTTCCTTTATCGAAGCCCAAATTTAGACAGAGTTTCAACTTCTCGTGAATTTGATGCTTTGTCTGACTCCATCCAAAGAATTGTTTCGTCCTATCCTCGCACTGAAATCGTTGTTACGGGCGATTTCAATGTACACAATTCTGCATGGCTTCAACATTCAGGCCAGACAACACCCGATGGAGTGTGTGCAGAAATCTTCGCTGAGTTGAACCACCTAACTCAGCTGGTCAACGAGCCCACCCGAATATCGGACGTTGAAGGTCGAGCAGAAAACACTCTTGACTTGTTTCTTACCTCTGACCCTGATAAGTACACTGTTAGTGTTCTATCTCCTCTAGGCTCATCTGACCATTGTGTCATATCAGCAAATTTCTCGTGTCAAAACTCTCCAGTTAAAGAAAGAGCTCCTAAGAGAACCGTTTGGCAATACGAGAAAGCCAACTGGGACGGTCTCAATAATTATTTTAGCATCTTTAACTGGTCACTATGCTTCCTCGATAGTGACGTTGACGCCAGCGCTGATATGATCACAAGTTTGATTCTCCTGGGAATGAGAACTTTTATCCCGAATAGGGTTAAAAGCATCAGACCTAAGGAAAACGCATGGTTTGATGCGAGCTGTAAAGAGGTTATTAGGGCCAAAGAGGTAAGTTTCCGTTGCTATAAAGCCAACCGTACTGAGGAAAGCCGGAAAAAGTTCAAACAAGCCAGGAAGGCCTGTAACGCCCATATTCGACGGACCAAATTTTTACATGACCAAAAATTACGGCAAAAAATTCTGCAATGTCCCAAAGGCAGTAAAAATTTTTGGTCATTTGTCATGAGGAATTCTTCCTCTTCCTCGGTTCCTACACTCGTTGTCAATGACACTCCATTTGTTAGCTCTTTAGAGAAAGCTAATCTCTTTGCTAGGCAGTTCGCCGCCAATTCTACGCTGCCAGTGAGTGTTATGACTCCGCCTGTACTTGAGCGAGTTAGTGATTCTATGGGACCAATCTTTATTCGCACTCGTACTGCGGCAAGAGTCCTTAGAGATCTAAACACACATAAATCCGCTGGTCCGGATGGTATCCCGCTATTGTTCTGAAGAGGTGTTCTTCAACGCTGGCAAAACCACTGCGTAAGCTTTTTCATCTGTCCTACTCCTCTGGTCTCGTTCCGAGCGGATGGAAAACTGCATTTGTCCAGCCTATTCCCAAAAAAGGCGAATCTTCTTCACCCTCTAATTATCGACCGATTGCACTTACGTCCCTTCTTTCCAAGGTCATGGAAACGCTGGTAAATTATCAGCTTAAGAAATATCTCGAAGACCGAAAGCTTCTTAATGACCGGCAGTACGGCTTTCGCAGCAATAGGTCCACTGGTGATCTCATGGTTCATCTCACCGAACAGTGGAGCAAATCTTTACATCGCTTTGGAGAAAGTAAGATTATTGCACTTGATATTTCAAAAGCATTTGATAGGGTTTGGCATCAGGCTCTTTTATCGAAAATGCGTGCTTTCGGTTTTCATGAATCCCTGCTTCATTGGATTAGTAATTACCTTTCGGATCGTTCAATACAAGTAGTATTGGATGGATTCAAGTCTGAAAACCATAAAATAAATGCTGGTGTGCCCCAGGGCTCTGTTCTATCTCCAACACTCTTTCTCATTTTTATTAATGATCTCCTGTCTGCAACATCTAATCCAATACATTGTTTCGCTGACGATAGTACTCTTAGCTTTTCATATTCGTTTTTAGACTCACATCCCTCTTCTTCGGATGTGGAACTGCAACGACAAAATATGATATGCTCATTAAATTCCGACCTAAACAGCATTGTTCAATGGGGATTAAAAAACCGCGTGGAATTTAATGCTTCGAAAACGCAATGCTGTCTTGTATCGTTAAAGCGAGATATACCCCCATTGCCATTATCCATGGATGGAACTTGCATCAATGAGACTGAACACCTCGATATTCTCGGTATGTGTGTCACCAACCACCTCTTGTGGAATGATCACATACGCGATGTCGCCAAAAATGCCGCAAGGTGTTTTGGTTTCCTTAGGCGATGCAAGAAATATTTCACCCCTTCTGATCTGGCTGTTATCTACAAGACTTACATACGTCCAAAGCTTGAGTATAACTCCCATCTCTGGGCTGGTGCTCCTGCAACTTACTTAAGCCTCTTGGATAGTATTGAACGTAGAGCATTTAAATTGATAGATGATAATATCATCATAAGTTCATTTACTTCGCTTGAACATCGTCGTAAGGTCTCTTGTCTGACCCTTTTTTACCGTTATTTTAACGGCTTATGCTCTAGTGAAATAGCCAGTTGCATTCCTCCCCTTAAACAGTTCAACCGTAATACTCGCGCTTCTAGGAATGCTCATCAGTATACCCTCGAGCCCAACTTCGGCCGTACTGTCAAATACAGAGATTCGTTCTTTAGCCGTACTACGCGAATGTGGAATGCCTTACCACACTCTGTCTTTCCTAGTCATTGCAATATTCAGAAATTCAAAACCAATGTGCACCGACATCTCCTTTTAAACATTCTCTCCTCTTCCTAGTGCTCACACTGTGCATCTGCATAATAAGGGTAGTAATATCCCCTTGAGTGTGTGCTTATTATAAAAAAAAAAAAAAAAAAAAAAAAAATTGAACGTCGCTTATATCAAGTATTTTGTTTATGAAATTTTTTCCTGACGATGTAGGTTTTGAATACCAATTAAATATGATTCTATTTATAGTTTTGTTTATTGTTTGTTTTTAGGTAAATAAAAAGTTATTGAAAACAAATATTTTCTTGAGATTTTTTTTTTTTTAAATTTATTTCGCTAATATCCCTAATACCACAGATAAGAAACTATACAGATGTCTCATCCCCATAGAAGAAAATGTCCCATATTTTTTTCACTACTCCTTGGCTATCAACCGACAAAAAGCTTTTTGTCGGTTGATCGTCAAGCACAAAAAGCTGTTTTTGACTTCACATATTGGCTTGCCAGTATGCCTGTTCAAAGCTATGTGCACAGATAAGAAACTATACAGATGTCTCATCCCCATAGAAGAAAATGTCCCATATTTTTTTCACTACTCCTTGGCTATCAACTGACAAAAAGCTTTTTGTCAGTTGATCTTCAAGCACAAAAAGCTGTTTTTGATTGCACATATTGGCTTGCCAGTATGCCTGTTCAAAGCTATGTGTATAACTATAGAAAATTCTAAAGTTGTTTTTTCTCTCATGTCCATAGAGACAAAGAAAAAAAGAAACTGTTTTGGTTTCGATGATGTTTTGGTGCCGATGATGTTACCATATTTCAGTTGCTATTGTTCAAGCGATGTAGGTATTTTATGCTATTTATGCTATTTATTATTGAATATGAAAATAAAAACCATAGTTATTAATTTTTCCATGTTATATTTTACTATATCAAATAAAACAATATACATATATGTTTAAAATACATTTAAGAAAGGAAGAGAAGATGAGTTAGGTGCAAGACATTTTAAAAATAATTTGTATGGATTCCTATGGTAACACTGATGCAAATGTACGTGCGGCGCGGCGCTGGTGAGCGTATGAGGCTTAGTTTTGGTTGCCTTCCTTATTTTGATTTTTTTTTGATACATATATTGAACGCATGTGTGTATGTCATGTATCCATAGATATATGTATATGACAAAAGGGTAAGTTTCAATTTCGGTCTTTTTGTTGTTTGTTGATTGTTTCTTTGTTGTCCTATGCAAAACGTAAGTTGCGTATTTTGTTGTTTACAAACAACAAAAAATTTATGGTATGTATGATATTCCTCATCTTTTGAAAAGCATTAGGAATAATTTATTGAAATATAATTTGGCCACGGATGATGGAATTGTAAGTTGGAAAATAATTGAATATATGTACAATTCTGAAAGATTAAATGCAACAAAAATTTTTCCAAAATTAACATAGGCACATATTGACCCAACAGAATTTCAAAAAATGAATGTAAAGTTGGCGGCACAAGTACTAAGTAGATCTGTAGCTTGTGGAATTGAAGCTTTATTAGGTCTAAATAAATTTCCCATAAATATATCGCATTTTGCAAAACCAACAGCTAATTTTATAAACAAAAAAAGAGGCTGGGATGCGACCCACACTGATAACTTCCCATCCCGTCTATCGATTTGTCTTGCTTAAAAGTTTGTCTAAATGTATCAATTCTTACCAAATTTGCGTTCTATTTTTTGTAGATTTTATTTTTTTTTTTATGAAAAAACGGACTGTTGGATTTTTATAAAAAAATTATTGAATATAAAAAACAATATTTTCTGTAAAATAAAATAAGTTTGAAGCCAATATTTTTAATTTTTGAAAAGCTATTTGAGCCGAAAATCAATTTTTACCAACTTTTATTAATTTTTTTGTTTAGGTTTTTATTTTTTGTAAAAAAAACTGTTAATTCGATTTTTCTCAAAATGTGTCCTAATATTGAAAACAATATTTCTTATAAGTTAAAATTAGTTAGAAGCCATAACCTCAAATTTTTGAAAAGATATTTAAGTCGAAAATCAATTTTTACCAACTTTTGTTAAATTTTTTTTTCGGTTTTTAATTTTTTGTAAAAAAACTGTCAATTTTATTTTTTTCAAAATATTACTGAATGTTGAAAACAATATTTTTTGAAAGATAAAAGTAGTTTAAAGCCAATATCTCAAAGTCTTGAAAAGATATTTGAGTCAAAACTCAATTTTTACCAACTTTTTTTTTATTTTTTTTTTTAGGTTATTATTTTTTGTAAAAAAACTGTCAATTCGATTTTTCTCAAAATTTTTCCTACTGTTGAAAACAATATTTCTTATAAGTTAAAATTAGTTAGAAGCCATAATCTCAAATTTTTGAAAAGATATTTAAGTCGAAAATCAATTTTTACCAACTTTTGTTAATTTTTTTTTTGGTTTTTAATTTTTTGTAAAAAAACTGTCAATTCTATTTTTTTCAAAATTTTACTGAATGTTGAAACCAATATTTTTTGAAAGATAAAAGTAGTTTAAAGCCAATATCTCAAAGTTTTGAAAAGATATTTGAGTCAAAACTCAATTTTTACCAACTTTTTTTTATTTTTTTTTTAGGTTATTATTTTTTGTAAAAAAACTGTCAATTCGATTTTTCTCAAAATTTTATCAGATATCAAAAACATTATTCTTCGTTGCACAAAATTGTTTTGGAGATGAAATCATATTTTAGTCGTAAAATTTTCGAAGTGACAAATTTTTTTTTTCAGTTTTTTTGATTTATAAAAAAACCGTTAATTGAATTTTTTTCCAAAAATATAATTGTTTTGTATCACGTTACAATATATAATACAAAATTTAATTCAAGTCTCTAGCGTCATTGGTTCATGAGATATTTAGGGTTAACCAAAATTTTCACCTTTTTTTTAAACTGCTATGGTAAAAAAACCACCCACGCAATTTTCTTGAGAGCCCTTTCTGCATCTTTCTGCCTTATTATCTGTATAACAAAATTTATTTGAAGTCGATATCTCTTCTGGTTCTTGAGCTATGGACGACGAAAAAAACGTCGCGAACGTACGGACGTACGGACGTACGGACGTACGGACGTACGGACGTACGGACGTACGGACGTACGTACACACGCACGCACAGACATCTTTCTAAAAATCTTTTATTTCGACTCTAGGGACCTTGAAACGTCGAGAAATGTCAAAATTTTCAATTTGTCAAATCGGACCCATTACAATAACTTCCTATGGGAAGTTAATAAACCGGCTTTTCGACCTTTTAAATGGAAAACCAGCTATTAAAAAAAATGATCAAAATCTAATATTCATAAGAGAAATGAAAACATATATTCTCAACATTCAGCCTATTAATTCAAGAAACAAAGCGTTTTGTTTCAAAGGTTATGCCTTAAGTATTGAGAGCATTTTGCAAATACAAAAAGCATTATATATAGACCATAATGATTTATATTATTTAAATATTAACAAATTTAACCAAGATCCCTTAGAAAATTTATTTGGAAAGATAAGAGCAAGAAATGTTAATAAAAGTAATCCGAATGCTGCTGAATTTGGCTCCCTTCTAGCAAAAGTTATAGCTATGAAATTTGTATTCAAATCTAAATGTTCAAACTGTGAAGAAGACGATACAGAATATCTTAAAGTTGATTGGAATGCTATTTTACAAACCAATGCTGAGGAACAAATATCGATTTCGTATGAGCTACCGGAGAGTGAATCATTTGAGAATATAGAAAACGACATGAATATTGATAATACATTAAATGCTTTACCGCCTGAAGACACGATATTGATACTATGCAGGCTATTGCCTTTTTAAATCGATGAAAAACATGAATAGTATCTGTGAAAACTGTATTCAACAAATGTCAAAAGATAAGTTTCAATTTGATTTAACGGAAATATTAATTAAATTGAGAGAATACGAAACCTCAAAAGAAAATACGGTTCTTATATGGCCTTCTGAAAATTTTTTCCAAGTCTGTAGTCTTCACGTAAAAATATTTACAACTTTCTAGTGGTGTGAGAAATCCCAAGTAATCGTTACAAAGTAACGATTACTTCAAGTAATCAAAGTAATCGATTACTTACCCGAGTAACGATTACCAGTCGAATCGATTACTTCTAGTTACTTTTGGATTTGATTACTTCTAGTTACTTTTGGATTTGATTACTTCTAGTTACTTTTGGATTTGATTACTTCTAGTTACTTTTGGATTTGATTACTTCTAGTTACTTTTGGATTTGATTACTTCTAGTTACTTTTGGATTTGATTACTTCTAGTTACTTTTGGATTTGATTTTTTTTTAGTTACTTTTGGATTTGATTTCTGTTAGTTACTTTTAGATTTGTATTTTAAAGATATTTTTGGATTTATTTTATTTTTTGATACGAAATACATCTTAATGATACTGAAACTGATTACGATTTTAGAAATAATTGTATGGAAATGCAATATTGGAAAAGAGAGTGGAAGGGTTTCTGAATTTGTTGATACTGTTAATATTTGTTGTACTCTTATATACGAAAATTAAGATTTGTACAAAAAAGATGTCGTGTTTGGCTACATGACAATTCACAATAAATATAATTTACTTGTGGCCTGGCCTACAATTTTGGATCAAACTGATAAATATTCACAACGAAGGTTACTTATGTACCAAAAACAGAACAGGAAAATCAAATCGAATTGGTGGAGCTGTAGTCTAACTTCTACATTTTAAGCTTAAATTGATCAATATTCACAACAAAGGGTCTTATATAACTACAAAGAAAGTGGACAAATCTAAATCCGATAGGTGGCACTGTAATCTAACTTCTACGTTCTTAGATTAAACTAATTCATTTGTATAGTACTAAATATTGTTATTAAACTAAGAGTTATAAATATACACTCTGAGTGCAGGGCATTATAGATGGAAAACTAAGTTTATAGAAAAAATTGTGAGTAAAGTAGTTGTATAATAAATTAAAAACAATATATTGCCAATGGAAGTTTAAATAAACTACTAGCTCGGTTAATCAAGCAATTATTATGCGTAAAATAATTCAATTTATTATTGATCTAGATTTATCAAACAGAAATCTACCGTTTTTGAATTCTATGGGGAAATATAAATTGATTTATTTTTGATTTAAGATTTAGATTTTAAGGCAAATTTACTCCTTTTTGCACTAATACTAATGCAGCTATAAAAAACTTTTAGCTGGAAATTTGACAGCTCTTGCTCCACCACACTCGTTAATACGTACACGAAGTTGCACTAATACATTGAAAAAAAAAATAGTTCCAATCCCGACACGAAAAAAAAAAACAATTTTTGACGGTAATCTGAATTTACCCAGGGAAAACTCCATAGGAGATATGATTAATGAGCGCTGCGTAATTAAACCAGGAATTCAAAAAGTGGAATTAAAATAGTTAAGAACCAGTTGTAACGATCAGAAGAAAAAACTTGTATTAAGTTTTGTATTACTTTTCAATTCAATTTGATATATAAAGTTTTAAAGACATATCGGGCAATGATCTGGTATTACTTTCCAAAACCCTAAAAATGTTTTTTTTTTTTTGGAATATCAGAAACTCAAGTTTTTTCAAGATTTGAGCTTGTTGTCAATACTTTATTCAATTCAGCTGAAATGTATTAAATAGAATTTTCGGATTTCTTATGAAATTAATTTATTTTAGAATTTGAGACTAGATCCATTTTATTTTTGGCATCACAGCAATATATTTTGCGAATATTGATCTTACTTACTTACTTAAGGTGGCGCTACAGTCCGGGCGGACCTGGGCCTCAACCAACATGCGTCTCCAGCCAGCTCGGTCCCTAGCTAGCTGTCTCCAGTTTCGCACGCCAAGTTGGTTGAGGTCCTCACCCACCTGAGTGCGCCACCTGAGTCGCGGTCTTCCTCTACTGCGCCGTCCCTCGGGATTGGATTCGAAGACCTTCCGGGCTGGAGCGTTGATGTCCATTCGCTCTACATGACCCAGCCATCTAAGCCGTTGGACTTTTATTCTGCTAACTAGGTCAGTGTCGCTGTACAGCCCGTACAGTTCGTCGTTATATCTTCTCCTCCATTCTCCATCTATACGTACGGGACCAAAAATCACCCGAAGAATTTTTCTCTCGAAGCATCCTAAGACGTTCTCATCTTTCTTTGACAGGGTCCAGGCCTCAGCGCCATAAATGAGAACCGGGATGATGAGTGTCTTATAGATGGTGATTTTAGATGCTCGAGAGAGGACTTTACTTCTCAATTGCCTTCTAAGTCCAAAGAAGCAGCGATTTGCAAGAGTTATTCTTCGTTTGATTTCAGCGCTGGTGTCGTTGCCTGTGTTTATAGCGGTGCCTAGGTAGACAAAGTCCTTAACTACCTCGAAGTTATAGCTGTCCATGGTGACGTTTTGTCCAAGACGTCGTTGTTCAATGTCCTTTTTTGATGACAGCATATACTTGGTCTTGCCCTCATTGACCACTAAACCCATCTTCTTCGCTTCCGTCGCAATGCTCAAAAACGCTCCACTGACATCACGCTTTGATCTTCCAATTATGTCAATATCATCTGCGTATCCGAGTAATTGGATGGACCTTTGGAAGATTGTGCCTCTAGTGTTGACGGTTGAGTTTTGCACAATTCTTTCCAGAACGATGTTGAAGAAGTCGCATGACAGTGCATCGCCTTGTCTAAAACCTTTTTTGACATCAAATGCATCGGTGAGATCTTTTCCGACCTTGATGGAGCAGCGTGCATTCTCCATCGTCATTCTGCACAAACGGATAAGTTTGACAGGGATGCCAAAACTAGACATTGCTCTGTAGAGCTCTTCCCTATGGATGCTGTCATACGCGGCTTTAAAATCGATAAAGAGATGGTGGGTATCGATTTGAAGCTCCTGGGTTTTTTCCAAGATCTGCCGTAATGTGAATATTTGGTCAATAGTGGACTTTCCTGGTCTGAAGCCACACTGATAAGGACCTATCAGGTTGTTGACGAACGGCTTCAGACGTTCACATAGTACGGCAGAAAGGATCTTATATGCAATGTTAAGGAGACTGATCCCTCTGTAGTTGGCGCAATTTAAAGGGTCTCCTTTTTTATGTATCGGACAAACTATGCTGAGATTCCACTCATCGGGCATGCTTTCTTCCGACCATATTTTGCAGATGAGTTGGTGCATGCTCCCTACCAAGTCATCGCCTGCTGCTTTAAATAGTTCGGCAGCTATGCCGTCGGCTCCAGCAGCTTTGTTTGACTTCAGTTTAGATATAGCTATCTTCACTTCGTCTAGGTCGGGTAGGCGGAATTGTTGATCTGCGTCGCCTAAGTTGGTTGGAGGTTCTACCTCCCTTACAGCGGGATTCGGTTCGTCATCGCCGTTATATAATTTGGAGAAGTGGTCTTTCCATATTCTCAACATAGACTGCGGTTCTACTACGATGTTCCCCTGATCGTCTTTACAGGCTTCGGTTCGTGGCTGGTACCCTTGGGAGTTCTTTTTTACCTTTTGGTAAAATTTACGAACCTCATTCCTGTTGTAACATCCCTCTATCTCCTCGATCGCGCGCTTCTCGTGCTCTCTTTTTTTCCATCTAAGAAGCCGGTGTTCCTCTCTCCTCCTCTGCTCGTAGAGCTCGCGAGCAGCTCTGGTCCTTCTGTGCAGGGCCGTTTTGTATGCCTCTTGCTTCGCTGCGTGCGCTTGCCGGCACTCGTCGTCAAACCAGGGGTTTCGCTGTTGTGGACGTGTGAAACCTAGCACTTCAGAGGCGGCATCTCTGATGGCTGCAAGGCAATGTTGCCACTGGTTTTCAATGCTTAATGCATGCAGCATAGGACTCCTTAAGAGGTTACTAGAGACTCGATCGGAAAAGGACATGGCAGTCTCTTGCGATTGTAGCCGTCTAACGTCGAAACTTCTCACAGTACTTCCTTGTTTTGGCTTGGACCGGGATATCCGTAGTCGTACCTTGGCTACAACGAGGTAGTGGTCCGAGTCAATGTTGGCCCCTCGGAATGTTCGGATATCCTGTATACTGGAGAAGTGTCGTGCGTCGATCGCAATGTGGTCAATCTGGTTGACGGTTGATTGATCAGGAGATTTCCATGTCCCCTTGTGGATATTGAGATGTGTGAACTGCGTACTAGCTACCAGAACGTCTCGCCCCGCAGCGAAATCGATCAGCCTGAATCCGTTGTCGGAGGTGGTGTCGTGCAGGCTGTATCTTCCGATTGTGCCACCAAAGATGTCTTCTCTTCCTAGCTTGGCATTAAAATCTCCTAAGACAATTTTAATGTCATAGCCAGGGCACTGCTCATATGTCTTGTCCAAGAGCTCGAAGAATATGTCTTTGGTGTCTTCATCTTTCTCCTCTGTTGGGGCATGCGCGCATATTAGGCTTATGTTGGCGAATTTAGCCTTGATGCGGATTGTCGTGATGCGCTCGCTCACACTGTTGAAACTCAAGACTTTTTGCCTGAGTCTAGTTCCAACAACAAATCCACACCCAAATAGACGCTGCCTTTGTTCTCGGTAGCAGTCGCCGTAGTATATATCGCAGTCTTTTAGTTTGCGTTTGCCCGGTCCATCCCATCGCACTTCTTGGATGGCGGTAATATCTGCCTTGCAGCAGTTTAGGGCTTCCGCTAATTGTTCGGCTGCACGTGGTCTGTTAAGGGACCTAACATTCCACGTACAGATCCGAAGTTCGTTGTCCTTATTTCGTTTGCTTGGGTTGTCAACAGTGAATCCGTCCGTATCCGAGGCTTGTTGGTGCTTCGCAACTAGAAAATTTTTACGTGGTCAGGAAGTCACCCTGACGGCACAACCCCCAACCTGGAGGGCCAAATCCTTAGTATAACTCCAAGGACAGGGAGCCGGATAAACCGCTCCTTATAGGCCTGGGCTCCGAATAAGTCGTAGAAGCCCTATAAGGTGTTCACTAAGTAGTTCAGCCTTACTGGAACTGTAGACGCCACCGTTGATTCCATCTCGAGAATTCGTCCGCTGCCGTCTGGATAAGGAGAGGTGCCTTAGTGGAAACACCTCTCCCCCCCTCTCTCGTTTGCTGCCCCCAACAACTTTCCACTGGGGTTAGAACCCAATCTCCAGTTGAGGTACTAGGCACCCGATGTTCACCACGGGGAGGTGAGAGTAGGAGTTGATAGACAGAGGTGGGTTTTGAGAAAAAACCTGTGGACGCTTGTGTCCTCTTGAATGCACATGTCTACCATTTGAACATCGAATATTGATCAGTTTGATTTAAAAATGTAGAAGATAGACTAAAGCGGCACCTAACGGGTTTGGATTTTGCAATGATGTTTTTGGTGAATAAGTAGACTTGTGAATATTGATCACTTGGACCTAAAATTGTAGGCCACACTTAAATTATAATGTATTGCGAATTGTCATACCACCAAAGACGAAAGACGACGTATTATTATTAATAAACCTTATCTTTGTATATATAAATACAAAAAATATTAACAGTATGCAAAAATCCAGAAACTCTACTTCAACCACTGTCTTTTCCAATATTTCATTTTTATAAAATTATTTCGTAATCGTAATCAGTTTCAATATCATTTAGAGGTATTCCACAAACAAAAACAAGAATAATCAAATCCAGAAATATCTTAAAAATTTAAATCCAAAAGTAACTAAAAGTAATTAAATCCAAAAGTAACTTAAAGTAAATAAATCAAAAAGGAATTATATTGTAATAGTTTTAGATATCCGATTTATAATTGAGGTTGTTGAGAAATGGCCGATGAAAAAATGTGTCCCAAACGTACGTGCAAACATACAAATATACTTACACACACCCAAAAAACCATTGATTTAAATTCCTGTTTCAGGTTTTATCAAAATCTCCCTATGACCTTGCAATATCTCAAAAAAAAAATTGTGAAATTGAGTGCTCTTCGTGTATTTTTTTTTCAAGTAATCACAAAGTAATCATTCAAAAGTAACGATTACTTTGGAAAAAGTAACTAAAGTAACGATTACCTAGAAGTAACTACTTTTCACACCACTACAACTTTCTTCAAAAAAACACCTTTTATATCGAGATTAAAAGAAAACATTGTAAGAGAATGTATAAACGCAACAAACAGACAATATCCTAGCTGGTTCGATGATTCCGATGAATGCTATGCACATAAAATTGACATCATACATTTTTTAATAAAAGTCTTACTTTGGAAAAATTGTAAATGGGTAATTGACACAAAAGATAAAAGGTATAAAAATCCTAGAACTAAAATAAAAAAATTAATGAATGTTATGAACGCGTAGCTCAAACAAAAACAATAAAAAAAAACAAATACATAACCAATTTACATATATATATATAAATGTACAATTCAGCGGGTGGTAGGTGGGTGGGGGTCGATATTCTGCCACGTCCACGTTCGTGACCCCTGGAAACTATTTAAGCAAAGGCAATTTTATAAAAGATCAATAATAAAATAAATAATTATAAATACTTACGATATTTTATTTTTAATTGTCAAGGCCAAAAATTGTCTCTTAAACTTTTTATAAAACCACCTTTGCTTAAATAGGCTAAGAGCAGTGATGTATTAAACATATACAAACTTCTAAACAAAACTTAACAGACCTATTTTAACATCCCAATTAACTATTTTTTTTAGAAAACTACTAAAAACTGGTAAAAATAGTTTCTACTAAAGCATCTTGAAAACAGAGAAAGATATTGACTTCAAACTTATTTAATTTAATACAAAAAATGTTTAAAATATAGTTTAAAATAAAAAGTTAATCAACCGATAGTTTTTTCCTTTAATTTAAACCTAAAAAAAAGTACTAAAAAAACGTGAAATTGATTCTTAAACTGAAATATCGGGTAAAGGAGAAAGAAAAAAGAAAGAAAGAAATTGTACAAATTGTTGTTATTAACAACAATTTTTTATTTTACAGAAAACTAAAAACCTTAAGCAAAAAAAAAAAAATAAAAAAATGATTAACCTAATTGAATTTATAAATTAGATTGAATAAAGAAAGATATTGACTTTAAAGTTGTTTCATCCCATAGAAATATTGTTGTTAATGTTTTGTAACAATTTAAGACAATGTTTATTTGAGAGAAACCAAACTTCTTTCAAAATATATTAATTTAACTTTTCGATACATCTATTTCCACAGAAAACAGCTTAAATGTATATTTTTGCATACTTACTTACTAATACAATTTTTCCAAATAAAAAAAATAAATTTTGAAAAATTTAAGTGGGCATCAATAGTAAGTTATCAGTGTGGGTCACATCCGAGCCTCTTTTTTGTATCGAAATTATTTACATGAGTACCTACCTACACCTGTTTAAGTTCACAAAATACGCAACTTACGTTTTGCATAGGACAACAAAAAAAAACAATCAACAAACAACAAAAAGACCGAAATTGAAACTTATCCTTTTGTCATATACATATATCTATGGATACATGACATACACACATGCGTTCAATATATGTATCAAAAAAAAATCAAAATAAGGAAGGCAACCAAAACTAAGCCTCATACGCTCACCAGCGCCGCACGTACATTTGCATCAGTGTTACCATAGGAATCCATACAAATTATTTTTAAAATGTCTTGCACCTAACTCATCTTCTCTTCCTTTCTTAAATGTATTTTCAACATATATGTATATTGTTTTATTTGATATAGTAAAATATAACATGGAAAAATTAATAACTATGGTTTTTATTTTCATATTCAATAATAAATAGCATAAATAGCATAAAATACCTACATCGCTTGAACAATAGCAACTGAAATATGGTAACATCATCGGCACCAAAACATCATCGAAACCAAAACAGTTTCTTTCTTTTTTGTCTCTATGGACGTTGACTTGAGATGAGAGAAAAAACAACTTTAGAATTTTTTATAGTTATACACATAGCTTTGAACAGGCATACTGGCAAGCCAATATGTGCAATCAAAAACAGCTTTTTGTGCTTGAAGATCAACTGACAAAAAGCTTTTTGTCAGTTGATAGCCAAGGAGTAGTGAAAAAAATATGGGACATTTTCTTCTATGGGGATGAGACATCTGTATAGTTTCTTATCTGTGCTATGTGTCTAACTATAAAAAATTCTAAAGTTGTTTTTTCTCTTAATTCAATGTCCATAGAGACAAAGAAGAACAGAAACTGTTTTGGTTTCGATGATGTTTTGGTCCCGATGTTACCATATTTCGTTATTATTGTTCAAGCGATGTAGGTATTTTATGCTATTTATGCTATTTATTATTGAATATGAAAATAAAAACCATATTTATTAATTTTTCCATGTTATATTTTAGAATTTCAAATAAAACAATATACACATGTTGAAAATACATTTAAGAAAATAAGAAAAGATAAGTTAGTTGCAAGACATTTTAAAAATAATTTGTATGGATTCCTATGGTAACACTGATGCACATGTACGTGCGCGTATGAGGCTTAGTTTCTGTTGCCTTCCTTTATTTTGATTTTTTTTGACACATATATTGAACTCATGTGTGTGTGCATCCATAGATATATATGACAAAAGGGTAAGTTTCAATTTCGGTCTTTTTGTTGTTTGTTGATTGTTTCTTTGTTGTCCTATGCAAAACGTAAGTTGCGCATTTTGTGAACTTAAACAGTCGTAGGTAGGTACTCATGTAAATAATTTCGATACGATACAAAAAAGAGGCTCAGTGTGGGTCACATCGACCCACACTGATAACTTACTATTGATGCCCGCTTAAATTTTTCAAAATTTATTTTTTTTTATTTGGAAAAATTGTATTAGTAAGTAAGTATGCAAAAATATAAATTTAAGCTGTTTTCTGTGGAAATAGATGTATCGAAAAGTTAAATTAATATATTTTGAAAAAAGTTTGGTTTCTCTAAAATAAACATTGTCTTAAAATGTTACAAAACATTAACAACAATATTTCTATGGGATGAAACAACTTTAAAGTCAATATCTTTCTTTATTCAATTTTATTTACATATAAATTCAACTAGAATAATAATTTTTTTAATTTTTTTTGCTTAAGGTGTTTAGTTTTCTGTAAAATAAAAAATTGTTGCTAATAACAACAATTTGTACGAGATCAAAACAATTCTTTCTTTCTATTTTCTTTCTCCTTTACCCGATATTTCAGTTTAAGAATCAATTTCACGTTTTTTTAGTAATTTTTTTAAGGTTTAAATTAAAGGAAAAAACTATCGGTTGATTAAGTTTTTATTTTAAACTATATTTTCAACATTTTTTGTATTAAATTAAATAAGTTTGAAGTCAATATCTTTCTCTGTTTTCAAGATGCTTAGTAGAATCTATTTTTACCAGTTTTTAGTAGTTTTCTGTAGGTTTTTTTTAAAAAAATAGTAAATTGGGATGTTAAAAAAGGTCTGTTAAGTTTTGTTTAGAAGTTTTTATATGTTTAATATATCACTGCTCTTAGCCTATTTAAGCAAAGGTGGTTTTATAAAAAGTTTAAGAGACAATTTTTGGCCTTGACAAATAAAAATAAAATATCGTAAGTATTTATAATATTATTTATTTTATTATTGATCTTTTATAAAATTACCTTTGCTTAAATAGTTTCCTGGGGTCACGAACGGGGACGTGGCAGACTGTTTTTATTAGTTTTATTAGTAAAAGGATAAAAAAATCTTACAAAATAAAAATAAAAATGACATCACATTCAAGGAATCAAAAAGTAATAAAAAATCATAAAAAATAAAATTTATACTTCAATTATCACATTCATTAGTTGAAAGAGAACACAAAAAACTCATTTAAACATAACATAGAAAACATAGAATAAAGTATATGGGGAGAGTACGATAACTTTGGCGACAAAGTTTAATGACGGATTTGTATAGAACAGTTAAAAACAAGCATTTTTTACTATAGGAGGGGGGTCTATCTCCCCCCGTTTAGGCGGTAGGGGCAATTTAAAAAAAATATGTACATTAAATGGAAAAAAAATAATTAAAAAATAACGGTAATACTTACAATTAAGTATTATACCTTTTTTTAAAGCCAACATTTTTGTCTATTAGCTTGTTTTTAAATCAAATCAAAACTATGCATAGTTTTTGAAAAAATTTGTTTTAAACTAAAAATTTATGCAAAAAAAAATTAAAAAAAAGGTTTAAAGTGTAGTTTTTCAAAACTTTCAAATTATCTACTGTTATTTTTTTAGAATTCATTGCTTTTTTTTGTTTTTGATCAAAAACTGAAAACTAGATGACTTTATGTTTTCTAGTTCTTGAGAAAATTGAAAATTACCAAAAAAAATATTTTAATTAAATTACTTTTTCCTTGCTTAAGTATTAACGTAGTCTTATTTTGATAGTAATAATCGAATATGGAATAAGATACATCTAGGGTAAATTAATTTTTCTTAAATCCAGCTCATTTAAATGCAAAAGAAACTTTGCATGCACCCCATCTTGCACCCACCGAACCTTGCCCCCTCCCCACCTTGCACGCACTCCAACTTGCACCCACCCCAAATCCTATAGTGTTGCCAAGCGGGGGGGTTGCAAGGAGGCAGCATGCCCCCCCTTTACAGATCCCACTGTTGCATACACCCAAACTCGCACACACCTTACTGTTGCATACACTCAAACTCGCACCTACCATTGTTACTATCAAAATAAGACCACTCAAGCAAAAAAAAAAGAATTAAATTAAAATAGTAGTTGTGGTTATTTTCAATTTTCTCAAAAACTAAAAGACATAAAATCATCTAGTTTTCAGTTTTTGATCAAAAACAAATAAGAGCAACAAATTCTGAAATAAAAACAATGGTAGATAGTCTTGAAGTATTGAAAAATTACACTTTAAACCTTTTTTTTAACTTTTTTTTTCTCAAATTTTGAGTTTAAAATTAAATTTTTCAAAAACTACGCATAGTTTTGACTTGAATTCAAAACTGGCTAATAAAACAGAGTTGGCTTTAAAAAAATGTATAAAACTTAATTGTAAGTATCACCGTTATTTTTTAATTATTTTTTTCCATTTTAAATAATAATTTTTTTAAATTGCCCCTACCGCCTAAACGGGGGGAGATAGACCCCCCCATAGTAAAAAATGCTTGTATTAAGCCCCTCTACCAAAAACCGTTATTATATCTTGGCGCCAAAGTTATCGTACTCGTTCCAAGTATATTATTTAGAGTAGAATAATTTATCTTCAACCCAATCGGTATTTTGAAAAATCAAATGCAAACGATAAAATGTTGATGTTTTTGATGTACCTGGGGCATTAATTGGTTCAGGCAGCTTGGCTTTAATTTCTATCCCGCTTATAATGGTGCTGTTTTCGAGATCAGGAAAGTAGAACTTGAAGGATTCAGGTATCTTTTTCATAAAATCAATGTTGTACATATTTCCATTTTTTTCTTTGATTTTGCCTACAAATTCTAGTTTTTTATTGTTCTTTTCATTGGAGCATTCTGCCAAAATGAAATCGCCTTGATTTAAATTCTCATAACTCAAATCAAATGATTCCTCGTTTTTTACTGGTTCTGTTACTTGTAGTTCTTCAAACGCTGCCGAATTTGGCTCCCTTCTAGCAAAAGTTATAGCTATGAAATTTGTATTCAAATCTAAATATTCAAACTGTGAAGAAGACGTTACAGAATATCTTAAAGTTGATTGGAATGCTATTTTACAAACCAATGCTGAGGAACAAATATCAATTTCGTATGAGCTACC
This sequence comes from Eupeodes latifasciatus, assembly GCA_920104205.1. Lineage (NCBI taxonomy): Eukaryota > Metazoa > Arthropoda > Insecta > Diptera > Syrphidae > Eupeodes > Eupeodes latifasciatus. Next base: position 234,846,595 of record OV049924.1, read on the forward strand.
GGAGAGTGAATCATTTTAGAATATAGAAAACGACATGAATATTGATAATAAATTAAATGTTTTACCGCCTGAAGACACGATATTGATAAAGGTGCCGAAAATCGACGATCTTGCTACCAGATACTATGCAGGCTATTGCCTTTTTAAATCGATGAAAAAAATGAATAGTAGGTATCTGTGAAAACTGTATTCAACAAAATGTCAAAAGATAAGCTTCAATTTGATTTAACGGAAATATTAATTAAATTGAGAGAATACGAAACCTCAAAAGAAAATACGGTTCTTATATGGCCTTCTGAAAATTTTTTCCAAGTCTGTAGTCTTCACGTAAAAATATTTACAACTTTCTTCAAAAAAACACCTTTTATATCGAGATTAAAAGAAAACATTGTAAGAGAATGTATAAACGCAACAAACAGACAATATCCTAGCTGATTCGATGATTCCGATGAATGCTATGCACATAAAATTGACACCAAACATTTTTTAATAAAAGTCTTACTTTGGAAAAATTGTAAATGGGTAATTGACACAAAAGATAAAAGGTATAAAAGATAAAGGTATACAAATTGTCTCTTAAACTTTTTATAAAACCACCTTTGCTTAAATAGGCTAAGAGCAGTGATATATTAAACATATAAAAACTTCTAAACAAAACTTAACAGACCTTTTTTAACATCCCAATTTACTATTTTTTTTTTTAAACCTACAGAAAACTACTAAAAACTGGTAAAAATAAATTCTACTAAGCATCTTGAAAACAGAGAAAGATATTGACTTCAAAATATAGTTTAAAATAAAAAGTTAATCAACCGATAGTTTTTTCCTTTAATTTAAACCTTAAAAAAATTACTAAAAAAACGTGAAATTGATTCTTCTGAAATAGCGGGTAAGGCAGAAAGAAAATAGAAAGAAAGAATTGTTTTGATCTCGTACAAATTGTTGTTATTAGCAACAATTTTTTATTTTACAGAAAACTAAAAACCTTAAGCAAAAAAAAATTAAAATTAATTTAAGCGGGCATCAATAGTAAGTTATCATCAGTGTGGGTCACATCCGAGCCTCTTTTTTGTACCGTATCGAAATTATTTACATGAGTACCTACCTACACCTGTTTAAGTTCACAAAATGCGCAACTTACGTTTTGCATAGGACAACAAAGAAACAATCAACAAACAACAAAAAGACCGAAATTGAAACTTACCCTTTTGTCATATATATCTATGGATGCATGTACATACACACATGCGTTCAATATATGTGTCCAAAAAAATCAAAATAAAGGAAGGCAACCGAAATTAAGCCTCATATGCGCACGTACATGTGCATTAGTGTTACCTGTTAGCTTTTTGTGCTTGACGATCAACCGACAAAAAGCTTTTTGTCGGTTGATAGCCAAGGAGTGGTGAAAAAAATATGGGACATTTTCTTCTATGGGGATGAGACATCTGTATAGTTTCTTATCTGTGCTAATGCCATCACGGATTCTTTTGGCTGCTGTACTCCAAGAGTTATCTTCAGCTGCAGGTACATGAAGCCCATGATTTTGAGGAACATTACGTTCTGGTTCAGGATGTGGCACATTGCGAGTGCAGCATATGTTGTGCAATGCAGAACATACATTAATCACTTCCACTACTCTTATCGGCTTGTATCTTAACTTTCTTTCTTCCAAAATTACACGCCATCGACCCTAATTAATAAAATTGATAGTTTTAAGTTTATATCTACCTAAAAAAAAATGAACTAACTTTTTAAGCGACCGATGCATCGTTCTACGATACTTCTTGCCTGAGATTGAATAAAGTTGAATTTGATTTCACGCGAATCCTCACTGGGATTTCTATAAGGAGTCAGTAGGAAAGGCTCCAAGGGATAGCCACTGTCTCCTTGAAAAATAATTTAAAATATATACATACATAAAATATCTTAATCGGAAATTGAACATAATTTCCGATTAAGATATTTTATGTTACCTATCCAGCTATGATGATCTCCATTCTGATAAATAATTTCTTTCCAATATCGCTCTCCCTTCACTTTGGCGCCATACAAAACTATCGTGAGCACTTCCACCATATCTAGCATTTACGGTAATGATTTTTGTGTTTTCATCGCAAATCTAGAAAATTTTAAAATTGTAGGTAATAGGTTTGTATATATAGGTGCGTATAGTTATCTACTTTAATTTGTATTATACTTACAATCATTGCATTTATACTATGCCTTCCCTTGCGGTTGAAGAACATGTTTTCATTTTCTGTTGGCCTTAGAATCATTATGTGACTACCATCAACACATTCTATAACTACAAAATTAAAAGATAATTGTTATAGGGTTACCAAACTATATACATATGTATGTAGTTAATAAATTTTGCTTTAAGTAAGATTCTACCTCCAGGCATTTTATATTTGGCAACAAAATATTCTTTTGTGGAATCCAAGGGCTCAAATCTTATCAAAAGAGGTCATAGAACCGACTCCATTCTCTTAATAACCTCGGCGCTTATTTCAGCAATAATACTTTGACCCATCGGTGCAGCCCAATCAGCCCCAACTTGTCTTTGATAACCACCACCTCCAAGAAGACTTAAAGTTGCAGCCAGTTGAAGAATAGGTGGAATATGTGTTGATCCTATTCTTGATGATAAATCGAGCAACCGCAAAACACACACAAACGATTCTTTGTTCAATCGAAAATTTTTCAAGAATCTGAAATAAATAATTTATATGTAAATACATACATTATGTTGTAAATAACTTATTTATAAATATTCTTAGAAAGTTTCATAGTTACATCAGGTTAAGAAGTTCTAAAAAATTTGCTTTATTCCTAAGTTGATTCTCAGCAATTGAACTTTTTTTCAGTCATTTCTCGTTCTGGTGCTCTGATAGAAAATTTGCATTGAAGTATACATTACTGTTCACTTATTTTTATTTTAACTTTGATATCTTTTCACTTTTTTCACTAAATTTTAAATTTATAGTGGAGCTGAAGTTCACACAAATTATTTTTCTCACAAAAAATTAATCAAAATATATGAAAGTGACACCAAAATAGCTGTCACTAACAAACCATAGCAAAAAAGTGATAGTCAATTTGATAATCACCTTACGTGGAGCAAAATCATCCATTTTGAGGGTCAACAATCAACAATCACCTTACGCGATTCCACACCTGTATAGTTTCTTATCTGTGCCTGTACTGACTATTTTTGTTGAATAGAGTATAGATAGTCTTGACATTATTCCTCAGACGGCAATGTACGCTGCGGTTCTCCGCGTTGTCACAAATCAAAATCCGAGAGCTTGAAAGCTGCCTATCTAGATTACAAACAAAAACACACGGACGAGATAAGATATCATACCTAATGTCACACCTTTAAAATGGAAAACCGCAACAATTATACTCATCCTTAAGCAAAAGAAAGATTTGCGCGATATAAATACATTTCCCTACTTCCTTGTATTTTCTAATTTCTAATTGGATTCTATGGTATAATGAGTTCAAAAAAATCTTTCGTTTTGCAATTGCTTCTAACCTAAGTAGTATACTTCATTAAATTAACCAATGGTTGTCTACCTCTGTATCTAATCTTTCTTTGGCCAAAGGCAGATTAATTCATGTCTGCATGCAGTTATTTATAATAAAAGGCGGTTAAATTTTAAGGACTGACGTTGATTTAAAAGAAAAAAACACAAATTATTTAGAAAATTATTGTCATTTCTTTTTGTCCAAATTTTCGATGATGCTGAGACATAATTGAGGTTCTTTGCCGTTAATGTGCCGAATCATCTGATCCTTTAGCTTTTGAATTGTTATCGAAGTATACCTTAGCGGGTGCAATGGTTTTACGACAATCACTCTTGGATTATTATTCTCCCAAATGTGGCAATTCTGCTTATTGACGAATCTACTGAGGTGAAAATGTGACTTGTTACTAAAGATGGTTAAACAACAATCACTCTTGGATTATCATTCCCCCAAATGCTTATGCAATTTTGCTTATTGACGAATCCACTGAGGTGAAAATGTGACTCATTACTAAAGATGACTTTCTTCGAAAATTGTTCATTCATTGTTGCCATTTATAGCCACCATTCTGACCATTTAGGACGATTGAAATGGCCAAGAGGCTTTAGTTCTTGAGTCAATTGCACCTTTAAGCGAAAGTCTTTATGCATAATGTTCATCAACGAGGAGCGTAAGAGATGCAATAGTTCGGCACGACGCGTCGTTTTATAAACGCTATTTTTCGTGCCAAGAAGTTAGTGCAAGAAAATATAGGAATTTCAAAATTGAAAAAAGGGTAACTTTGGAGCCCTGTATCTTTAATACTTATGAACAAAAATTGCTCAAATTTTCAAAAATCATATCAACTATATAACTATAATAAAATAAAAAAATAACTTCATACTAACACTTTCATTTTTTTGATTTATTTCCGCATTTTAACCACTGTGCGACGGCGAGTTGAGGTGGACGGGTCTTCAGCCACACTTTCGTGAACAGCAGCAATATTGGAGAAAACAAATTGACGTTTAGGTGTGGTTTACAATCAACATCGGCCCTTAAAATTAAACCACACTGTACAAAAATAGAATTTTTATTTGTTAGGACAACAAATAATATAGCTTTGTACTTATTTAAAGAAAGGACTTTCAGCAAGGTTAAATATCATTAAGTATCTTTCATCTATATATATGAACTATATTTCTAAACTTCTAATTTTCGCTTTTCCCATCTATGGGTCATGCCCAAGGTCGATTAAGAATATAATTGAACAACTTATCACCAAGCAGCACGGAAAAGTCACATATAAGAAACATACTCGCTGAAGCTGGGCTCACAACTATAGAAGAGCGATGTTTGAAAATATTGCAAAACTCAATGAGAAAATTATTTTTGAAACTAGGTCAGTGAAAGATAGTGATATGGCAAAGGCAATTTCCCACAAAAGGCATAGACGGTTCCCATCCACAATTCACCATATCCTTAATTTACAAAACAAACTGCAACTACAATACTTAACTAAGAAATTTAAACTCTAAATCAATGATAATGTTTTACATAATTTATTCTAACCGTTTTTTTGTTCAGTTGAACGATGTGTTTTACAACATTTATTACACGTTAACTGGTAGTTTCTATGTAAGTATGGAAAGATTTTTTATTCTGGAGTGAATAATTGCAACATTTTTGTTTCTTGGAGTTAATTTTTACATTTGAGGGTAGATATGAAGAATATGAAATTTGTTCTTGTAAGTCCGTAGGTATTTGTACTAACATAAGCGGGTAACGATGCAAGAATTTTTTTTTATATTGATTAATTTTGAAAATTATTAAGCTTAAAGAACAAATAATCGTGATTAATTGTTTAGTGCTTTTAAATGAATATAATTCAGTAAGTACGTTAACTCTTCAAAATAAACGACAATTCGGCACGAGTACGATAACTTTGGCGCCAAGATATAATAACGGTTTTTGGTAGAGGGGCTTAATACAAGCATTTTTTACTATGGGGGGGGTCTATCTCCCCCCGTTTAGGCGGTAGGGGCAATTTAAAAAAATTATTATTTAAAATGGAAAAAACTAATTAAAAAATAACGGTGATACTTACAATTAAGTTTTATACATTTTTTTAAAGCCAACATTCTGTTTTATTAGCCAGTTTTTAATTCAAGTCAAAACTATTTAATTTTAAACTCAAAATTTGAGTAAAAAAAAAGGTTTAAAGTGTAATTTTTCAATACTTCAAGACTATCTACCATTGTTTTTATTTCAGAATTTGTTGCTCTTATTTGTTTTTGATCAAAAACTGAAAACTAGATGATTTTATGTCTTTTAGTTTTTGAGAAAATTGAAAATAACCACAACTACTATTTTAATTTAATTCTTTTTTTTATTTTGCTTGAGTGGTCTTATTTTGATAGTAACAATGGTAGGTGCGAGTTTGGGTGTATGCAACAGTGGGATCTGTAAGATCTGCAACCCCCTTCTTGGGCACACTATAGGATTTGGGCTGGGTGCAAGTTGGAGTGCGTGCAAGGTGGGGAGGGTGCAAGTTGCGGTGGGTGCTAGATGGGGTGCATGCAAAGTTTCTTTTGCATTTAAATAAGCTGGATTTAAGAAAAATTAGTTTACCCTTGGTATATCTTATCGATTATTACTATCAAAATAAGACTACGTTAATACTTAAGCAAGGAAAAAGTAATTTAATTCAAATATTTTATTTTGCTAATTTTCAATTTTATCAAGAACTAGAAGACATCAAGTCATCTAGTTTTCAGTTTTTGATCAAAAACAAATAAGAGCAATGAATTATAAAAAAAAAATAGTAGATAATCTGAAAGTTTTGAAAAATTACACTTTAAACCTTTTTTTTAACTTTTTTTTGCACAAATTTTGACTTTAAAACAATTTTTTGCATAGTTTTGACTTGATTTAAAAACAAGCTAATAGACAAAAGTGTTGGCTTTAAAAAAAGGTATAATACTTAATTATAAGTATTACCGGTTTTTTTTAATTATTTGTTTTCCATTTAATGTACATATTTTTTTAAACTGCCCCTACCGCCTACACGGGGGGAGATAGACCCCCCCTCTCATAGTAAAAAATGCTTGTTTTTAACTGTTCTATACAAATCCGTCATTAAACTTTGTCGCCAAAGTTATCGTACTCTCCCCGAAATAGGCAAAAAACAAAAAAAAAAAAATCGTATGGGAAAAACTAATGTACATACATACAAAGCAAATTCTATAAATTGCATAGTTATAACACTGCACCGTTTATGAACTAGCCTAAATAACTCATCTACCAACATATATGGACAAACATATAAATCAAATCATTAGCTCATTTTGTATTACCCAGCGACACACCCAATGAAAGTAAACAAACTTTAGTGTCCATGACCCTATCTATGTATGTGCATACATAATATTTATTGAGTACCGACATAACTTCGCTTTAAAATGAAAAAAAAACCTTTTTGATATTTCAATTCCTTCTTTCAATATGCACCTACCTATTTATTGAAAAAAACAACAAGCCAGGTGAATAAAACGAACTATAAGAGATAAAGGGATGGAAAATAATTTTTTTCTACCAAAGAAAAAATAATCATCAAAATGAAAATATATCTGTACCAGAGTTTCCAGATAAAAACAAAATGTATCCCTAAAAATGTGTTTTTTTTTATAATTTTGAGGTCACAGTTATAAAGGATACATTGTTTCATAGTAAAATAAATATTTCGTTAAAAAAAGCAAATAAGAGCAACATAATAAGTAAATATTCTAGAACTGCAATTATTTTTGATGCTTTATTTTTATTTTTAAGATACAAAAATAAATGCAATTAAAACTTCTAGGTTACATCAGTTAATAAAACCGCTTTAAATTTTATTTTCAAAACAAATCATTGTATACCGAAAGTTCCTATCCTATTCCTTGAATAGATAGCAGACGCTCGACAGAGAATGTATACAGAAATACAACAACAACATCCACACAATAAAACGAGGAACACAAAAAAAAAAGTTAACAAATCAAGGAAAAGGAGTGCAGCAGCCTAAATAACGAACCTGAGGGAAAAAGAGATAGTAAAACTTTATGAGAAGTAGAAATTCATTGAAAAGCGTTTCATTTCGTCAGTTCC
>OV049924.1:234854756-234890570 GCA_920104205.1 Eupeodes latifasciatus
ATTATTATAATAATAATAATAATATATAATAATTAATAATAATAATAAATAATAATAATAATAATAATAATAATAATAATAATAATAATAATAATAATAATATAATAATAATAATAATAATAATAATAATAATAATAATATAATAATAATAATAATAATAATAATAATAATAATAATAATAATAATAAATAATAATAATAATAATAATAATAATAATAATAATAATAATAATAATAATAATAATAATAATAATAATAATAATAATAATAATAATAATAATAATAATAATAATAATAATAATAATAATAATAATAATAATAATAATAATAATAATAATAATAATAATAATAATAATAATAATAATAATAATAATAATAATAATAATAATAATAATAATAATAATAATAATAATAATAATAATAATAATAATAATAAATAATAATAATAATAATAATAATAATAATAATAATAATAATAATAATAATAATAATAATAATAATAATAATAATAATAATAATAATAATAATAATAATAATAATAATAATAATAATAATAATAATAATAATAATAATAATAATAATAATAATAATAATAATAATAATAATAATAATAATAATAATAATAATAATAATAATAATAATAATAATAATAATAATAATAATAATAATAATAATAATAATAATAATAATAATAATAATAATAATAATAATAATAATAATAATAATAATAATAATAATAATAATAATAATAATAATAATAATAATAATAATAATAATAATAATAATAATAATAATAATAATAATAATAATAATAATAATAATAATAATAATAATAATAATAATAATAATAATAATAATAATAATAATAATAATAATAATAATAATAATAATAATAATAATAATAATAATAATAATAATAATAATAATAATAATAATAATAATAATAATAATAATAATAATAATAATAATAATAATAATAATAATAATAATAATAATAATAATAATAATAATAATAATAATAATAATAATAATAATAATAATAATAATAATAATAATAATAATAATAATAATAATAATAATAATAATAATAATAATAATAATAATAATAATAATAATAATAATAATAATAATAATAATAATAATAATAATAATAATAATAATAATAATAATAATAATAATAATAATAATAATAATAATAATAATAATAATAATAATAATAATAATAATAATAATAATAATAATAATAATAATAATAATAATAATAATAATAATAATAATAATAATAATAATAATAATAATAATAATAATAATAATAATAATAATAATAATAATAATAATAATAATAATAATAATAATAATAATAATAATAATAATAATAATAATAATAATAATAATAATAATAATAATAATAATAATAATAATAATAATAATAATAATAATAATAATAATAATAATAATAATAATAATAATAATAATAATAATAATAATAATAATAATAATAATAATAATAATAATAATAATAATAATAATAATAATAATAATAATAATAATAATAATAATAATAATAATAATAATAATAATAATAATAATAATAATAATAATAATAATAATAATAATAATAATAATAATAATAATAATAATAATAATAATAATAATAATAATAATAATAATAATAATAATAATAATAATAATAATAATAATAATAATAATAATAATAATAATAATAATAATAATAATAATAATAATAATAATAATAATAATAATAATAATAATAATAATAATAATAATAATAATAATAATAATAATAATAATAATAATAATAATAATAATAATAATAATAACAATAATAATAATAATAATGATAATAATAATAAGAATAAAAATAATAAGAATAATAATAATAAGAATAATAATAATAGTAATAATAATAATATTAATATGCAATTGAGTAGTATAACCAAAGTGTTAAGACCATTATCATCCCCGTCTTGCTATACGGTTCAGAAGCATGGACTATGACAAGAGTGGATGAAAGTATCTTGAGTAGTTTCGAGAGAAAATTCCTAGGCGTGATGTACTGTCCTGCATAGAAGGTGTGAGGAGAAAAAGATGGTGCGACAAGCTGTTCGGGAAGGATAAAAGTACAAAGCCTGAGATGGCTGGGTTACGTAGAGCGCATAGAAATCAATGCTCAAATCCACGCTCACAGAACAAGGGGAAAGTGACATCGCCCCACCTGGAGTCCGCAACTGGAGACATTTAGCGAGGGACCGAACTAGATGGAGAAGTTTGTTGGGTTAGGCCCTAGTTCGCACAGTAATTATCCCTTTCATGGTTTTCCTCCACGGTATCGAAAGTTTAACATCTGTCGGCCCTGCAAAGTCTTCGGGAGTGTACGTAAACGAAAGGGAGATGCTAACGCGAGGATGTGGTAGATTACCCATCAATTGTTGCAAAGCCTTTGCTCTGAATTGAAAATAGATGGATTACACAGGTCGAAAAAAAAAATATATTTTGTGCTTGGGTTTAATTTGCTGTTTTTGGGTTCATGGTAAACCAAAACAATAGATAATCACTTTTTCCCCTCCTAAGATTTGCTTTTTTAGTGTTGGGAGCAAACAATTTTCATAACCAGTGAGCGTACCTCGAGTTTTATGAGCTATAGTGCAAGAATCGTGCATTGTACAAACAAACTGTTAAGGTATAAAATGTAGATAATTTAAAGCTCGCTTGTAATAACTGTACAAAATGTTTGGAAGGTAAAATGTTCAATCATTTTCAACAATTGGTCTTTATTTAAAAACACTTAATTATTATAAAGGTTGGTACCGAGGTGAGAAGAGGAGTATGAAGTTTGGAGTTCCTAGAATTTAGCGAAAGCCGTCAGACCATGTCAACGACTGCTACTTTTGTATGGTTAATCCAGTTAAACGCCGGAGAATCAATAAATAACCAATTGCGTATCAAGATTTGCGTTCATCTTTTGCACCAGTCTAACATAGTGAGGAACTTTCAGTACCTGAACCTACAAATAAATGTTCTCAGTCAAGCTTATCTCAAAGTTCAAGCCGAAATGCCGGAGATGAAGAGCTTATACCCACACAGGAACAATCAAGATCTCTTCATCTTATTACAGCGAAAAACTTTCACGACTTAGTAAGAGATTTTAATTTACCAAAATGTAAAGAAAACGTTTTGGGTTCTCGCTTAAAACAGTGGAATCTACTTGGTGATATCAAAGTAACTGACCAACGGCATCGATACGAGATGTTTTCCACATTTTTTACAAAAGAAGATGAGTTTTGTTATTGCAACGACGTAACAGGTTTATTTGAAGCAATTGAGATACCTTGTCTTCCTAGTGAATGACGTCTAATTATTGATACCTCGACGAAAAGCCTGAAAGCAGTTTTACTGCACAACGGGAATCTGTTTCTATCTCTTTCAGTTGCCCATTTGGTGCAACTCAAAGAAAGTTATGAGAGCGTTCAAATTTTACTTGACACTTTAAATATAAAGAATATAAGTGGGAACTTATGGGAGATTTTAAAATGGTTGGATGCCTGATGGGACTTTCAGGTGGGTACGCTAAATGTTTATGTTTTTTGTGGTTATGGGATAGTAGAGCAAATGGCCAAAGTGAAATGCGAACCATTAGCTAAACCGGAAGATATTTTAATGCCGCCCTAACATCTCAAATTGATAGTTGAAACAATTTGTTAAGGCTTTAAGTATTATATCTAAAGCTTTTAATTTTTTAAAAACATTTTTTCCAAAACTCTCGGAGGCCAACATTAAGGCCGGAATCTTTGTTCGCCCTCAAATTAAAAAAATTGAAGATTTCCCGAAATTACAAAATAAGACTCAAAGAAAAGCTTGGCACAGTTTTAAAGCCGTAGTATCTGTTTTTTTAGGAAATAACAGAGCTCAAAATTATAAAGAGCTTATTAAAAATATGCTCAACAATTATAATGACATGGGATGCAGGATGTCGCGTAAAGTGCATAGGTTACACGCACACTTGGACAAATTTTAAAATAACATGGAAGCATATTCTGAGGAACAGGGAGAACGATTTCATCAAGATATTAGGACTATAAACGCTGTTATCAAGGCCAGTATAACGAAAGTATGATGGGAGATACAAAATAATAAAAGTACTATTCAAACAAATTAATTTAATTTTTCAATAAATAAAGAATTTCAATATGAACTAGTTCGGCTACAGTTATTTGTGTAAGCAGTTATTTTTGTATAATAAAAATACCATCAAGGTGAATTACTTTTATCATTAATATTGAAATCAGAAGGTATCAAATAATGCCTCAAGTTCCCATTTGACAAATATTCAAACAAAACGAAAATCTCGATTTAATTTTTCTTTTTTCTTCTTAAATTTGCTGTTTTTTTTTGTGAATATGTTTTATAAAAGAAAACAGCATTGAAATGAAGAAAAAAAACAAGTCAGTCAAATCCGTTACGACGTTCTTAAGTTTTTGCCAAACTTACGCACGACAATTTTTGTAAAAGACATATGTTGTGACAACAACATAAATAATCCAGAAATAATCTAACAAAGATGACACCACCGACAAACAGCACTGCGTTGTAACAACAACAGCAATTTTCCAACCAAACCAATATGACACCACTAACAAAAAGAACTGCACTCTTCGTCGTCGTCGCGACGCAACGGCAATTTAATTTTTCAAACAAATATTTTTAATAAAAAATATATTTTTCATTTAAAATGCAAATTATTACTAGTTTTACAAGTATTGATGTTTATGGTTGCGGGGTTGGAATCGGACTCCTCGTTGTGATCGTCGTACTCTCCTCGAAGGTTCGGATAGCGCTAGCTATCAGCGGCGCGTCGTCGGTCATAAACCATTTCATTATCTGTTGCAGATGATTTTGGCTTGGGTCATAAATTATGCAGTTTACGATGATCCCGATCTTATTTCGGGGTTGGTGTCATTTTTCATCCTGCACTTGTCTGCATATTGACCCGTGTGGTCACCATGTTGTCCCAATCTTTCGCTTAACATCTCCTGTACTCTTGATCTTGAATTGTCTATGAAATTTTCTATTTCTATTGCGACTTGTTGATTGATCAGGTATGTTCGCTTTGTTCGCTTGATACACTCGCAGTGCCTGGTAAATCTTGTAGGCAGAGTAGAATAATATGCAAATAGATATTTTTATACATATTCTCAACAATACGGGATGTTCTTTAACATCGGACAAAAATGGTTCTATGTAATATAAGGTTGTGTATATAATGGCTGAAACACAAACACGCTTCAGCCTCGGCTTCGTCTGCGTTACGATGAGCCTGCTTCGAGGTTGATTTGAATGAAATTTCTATAATAACCAATGGGAATACCTCCAAAAGCAAATGTATTTTGTTAGTTGTTTTTTTTTACAGCTGTGGAGCTGCCAGTGAAAGCAAATGTTCAGCAAAATTGAACTAGTGCTTCCGTTTGGAGTCACATTACGTAACATTACGTTCTTTTCCTCACATTTGTCAAACGAAAGCTTCATTGTGATAGCATGCATTGAATTTATATGGCTGAACTCGTAAACGTCAAGCGAAGCCGAAGCTGAAGTTTATTTAACTTGATATGTTCTAATATTTGGTTTTTTGAGTTAAAATACAATTTTCCATCAACTGATATATTATTTTCAAATTGAACCAGGTTGATTCCTGCTAGTTTTATTTCATTGGCAGTATGATTTCCTGTTAATACAATATTTCCTTCGTTAATAATTTCTATAGATTCGTTTCTTTCTTTGAGTTTTGTACAGTTAGCTTTAAATTTATTTAAAAGGTTCGTTAAACAGCTTGTTTCTTTAATAATTTTACAGTAATCGTGGTTGAGTTCTTTTTTACATGTGGATTTATAAAATTTTTCTTATACATATCTAACAATTTCACTTAATATAATCATTTTTCCACCATTTACATGGTAAGAGTACGATAACTCAGGCGACAAGATATTATAACGGATTTTTTAAGAACAGTTAAAAACAAGCATTTTTTACTTTGGGAGGGGGGTCTATCTCCCCCGTTTAGGCAGGAGGGGCAATTTAAAAAAATTAGTATTTAAAATGGAAAAAAAAAAATTCAAAAATAACGGTAATACTTACAATTAAGTTTTATACATTTTCTTAAAGCCAACATTCTGTTCTCTTAGCAAGTTTTTAAATCAAGTCAAAACTATGCGTAGTTTTTGAAAAATTTAATTTTAAACTTCAAATTTGAGTAAAAAAAGTTAAAAAAAGGTTTAAAGTCTAATTTTTTAATAACTCAAGATTATCTACCATTGTTTTTATTTCAGAATTTATTGCTCTTATTTGTTTTTGATGGAAAACTGAAAACTAGATGATTTTATGTCTTTTAGTTTTTGAGAAAATTGAAAATAACCACAACTACTATTTTAATTTAATTCTTTTTTTTTTTTGCTTGAGTGGTCTTATTTTGATAGTAATAATGGTAGGTGCGAGTTTGGGTGTATGCAACAGTAAGGTGTGTGCGAGTTTGGTGTGTGCAACAGTGGGATGTGTATGGGGGGCAAGCTGCCCTCCTGCAACCCCCTGCTTGGGAACACTATAGGATTTAGGGTGGGTGCAAGGTGGAGTGGTTGCAAGGTGGGGAGGGTGCAAGGTGCGGTGGGTGCAAGATGGGGTGCATGCAAAGTTTCTTTTGCATTTAAATAAGCTGGATTTAAGAAACATTAATTTACCCCAGGTATATCTTAATCCATATTCGATTATAACTATCAAAGTAAGACTACGTTAATTCTGAAGCAAGGAAAAAGTAATTTAATTAAAATATTTTTTTTTGGTAATTTTCAATTTTTTCAAGATCTAGAAGACATAAAATCATCTAGTTTTCAGTTTTTGATCAAAAACAAAAATAAAAGCAATGAATTCTAAAAAAAAAAGTAGTAGATAGTCTGAAAGTTTTGAAAAATTACACTTTAAACCTTTTTTTTTGACCTTTTTTTGCACAAATTTTGAGTTTAAAACAATTTTTTCGAAAACTATGCATAGTTTTGACTTGATTTAAAAACAAGCTAATAGACAAAAGTGTTGGCTAAAATGTATAAAACTTAGTTGTAAGTATTATCAATATTTTTTAACTATTTTTTTCCATTAAACGTACATATTTTTTTAAGTTGCCCCTACCGCCTAAACGGGGTGAGATAGACCCCCCCTCCCATAGTAAAAAATGCTTGTTTTTAACTGTTCTATACAAATCCGTCATTAAACTTTGTCGCCTGAGTTATCGTACTCTCCCCATTTACATCATAACTTTTAGTTATATAATGGTAACCTAACCCTTTTACTTTGGGGTATTTGACAAATAGCACAATTATTTTATTTTTTTTTTTTCACCATTTTAAATATGGAAGCATCTAGTGTGCCTGTTATGGATATATTTACTTTTTCTTGTTAAATAATGCTTTTTATTTCGTCAAAATCTAACAATAGTGTATTGAGTACATTTGATTTACTTAAATTAATGGTGTTTATTATCTCTCTAAGTTCTATAATTATATATTTCATTATTTTAATTTCTGCTGTCTCTTTACTATATACATATATATGTCTCTATGTATGCTGTCTAAATTGTCGAGCAATTGTTTATTTATGTTTTTGTGTTTGTTGTTTGATTTGATTAACTCCTGCAACTTTAAATTGATTTTGGTGGCATCATCATGATCTATTTCCAAAGGGTGCCTAATTCGTTGATACCTCTACGTTCTCTATTCCTGATAGATAGTTCATTGAGTAATTTGTCGGCTAGTTCTAGCTCCTGTTTAATGAATTTTAAAAGTTCCTTTTTGGCTCTAGATCTATCTTATATTTCGGAGTAGGTAGTTAAATTGATGACGTGATAGATCTCCCCGAAGTCTTCGTAACCTGTGGCCCTACCATCTTCTATAAAAATAAATTCATCATTGGTGTAGTCGGTAATTTGTTGCGCTAAAGTTGAGGCTACTAGCGTTAGTATAAGAAGCATCATCTGTAAGTTTAATTTCTAATATTATCTTTATGGATTTTTCGATTATTAGAATCTATAACTAATTATATTCCCTAAGTCTTCTTTAACTTTCTTTTTTCCAAATATAGGTTTGTTCTTACTTCTTCTCTGTCCATTGTTAACACAAATTGTTTCTCCTACTTTATATGTTTTATTTTTCATATTTTTATTAAAATATCCTAACATTTTTTAATGGTGTGTTTGAAGATTACCTTTTGTGTCACTATTATCTATATAATTATGGAATATATCCGTCGATCGTTTGTCTGTCACCGTGTGAATTGTTTCGTTATATTTCTTTTTGGCTAGAGTCATTACATCTTTTATGTCTGTTATATGCGTAGTTTCTTTAACTATTCTAATAAGCTCTGTTAGTGTAGAGTGAACTCTTTCAATTGCTCCGTTGCTCTTTGAGTGAGCCGGTGGTGTAGTCTTATGGGTTATATTTAGGAGGTTGTATGTACATTGAGCAGAAGGTGAGCAAAATGCTGCCTCATTATCGGTTATCGACGTTCTGACGTTACCAAAAAGCGGTAATAATTCAATCATTCTATTTTTTGCTTCGATTTTCGAATGAACTTGAGTCGTAATTAAATATTTTGAAAAAGGGTATGTCATTGTAAGAAATGATGCGTTTTCGCAGTAGTAAATATCTGCGTGAATGCGTTCTCCCCTTTCTTCAGGAATTGGAGTCTCTCCAATTGGATGCTTATTCGGATGTCTGTCATACTTACTCTTTTTACAGATTTCACATGAAGCGTTAATTGAGAGAATTTATTTGAAAGCGTTTGGCCAGTAACATTTATTAACGATTTGTTTATACACTTCTTTATCTTGTCTATGAGCTCGGTTGTGTTCAGCCGTGATAATACCTAATTGCTCTTCCTTATCGGTTACATCTTTAACTATTTGATTACAGAATAAGAACTTAACTGTTGGAAATGCTTCTAAAAGTTTATCTTTAATTATGAAGAACATCTCTTCGGTACTATAAATTCCTACAGTTAAGCCTGTTTTTATTATTGTTTTAATTTCTCTTACTATGTCTACATCTTTAAAAAGCACTGTATGTCTACAGTAGCCTGTGTGGATTTCTTTTGAAATTATTTTATTCTTAAAGTATTCGTCTTGGTTTACTCTTTTTACATCTGAAATGGGACTACTCTCTGCACTGTGGACAGTTCCTGCTTCGTCTTCGTTCATCATATTGAGTTCCTGTCTACTGAGAGCATAAGCTACGATATTCTCTCTCCTGGTTTGTATATAATTTAAGGAGCGTACTCTTCTATGAAGGCGCGCCAGCGTTTTATTTTTGCGTTTGGGTTTTTATCACCAATGGCAAACGTCAATGGTTGGTGATCTGTATATATGCGGATACCACTCACACCGTAAAGCTAATTTCGAAGGTTCTTCAATGTCCAAATTATGGAAAGAAGTTCTTTCTCGTTTGTCGCGTAGCTTTCTTCAGTTTTGCTTAGAGTTCGACTTATAAAAATTATTGGTTTATTATTTTGGCTAAGCACTGCTTAGTTGCTAGCTGAGTTGCTAGCGTCTGTTGTTATCTCAAATCTTTCGGTAAAATCAGTTTGGTTGAGAGTAACTTGCTAACAGAATTTGTTTTTCAATATCTTGAATGCTTTAATGGCTTCCTTATCGAATTCTATTGTTGCCTTCTTGCTATTAGTTTGGCCAGTTCTACCATTCTCTCCTCTTAGATACTTGGTCATGGGTTTGGCAATCATCGCGTAATTTCTTATGAATTTACGGTAATAACCAGCTAACCCCAAGAAAGATCTTAGTTGACTTAAAGTCTGCGGTTGTGGGAATTCCTCTATGCATCGAGTTTTTACTGGGCCCATTTTAATACAATTAAAGGATACGATGTACCCAAGAAATTCTACTTCTTTCATGAAGTATTTAAATTTTACGCTCGATATTCTCATGTTTGCCGTGCTCAAGGCTTTAGTTATTATCTCGATATGTTCCTCTTGTTTCTGAGTATATGATGAAGTCATCGATATAGACGTGGCAAAATTTGCCTATATACTCACGGAGAATATCATCCATAGTTCTTTGAAAAATGGACGGTGCGTTTTTTAGTCCAAACGGCATTCGAAGGAATTCGTATTTGCCGTTGTTAACTCTAAAAGCCGGTTTCTCCCTATCGCTTGTAAGTTCTCGATTTCTTTGTTAACGAAATTTGCACTGATTGTGGAATGTGGATATGGGTAACCTTTGGTCCAAATAGCTGTGTCAATAGTAGTATCTATGCTACATTGCACACGAGTTTTGTATGGAAGATAATTTGGGTTCTCGGTGAAGACACCCTGATATTTTTTTAAGGTTAAAGTTAGTTTTGCTTTTGTAGAGATTTCGTTATTTATATTAAGTGTTTATTAAATTATCGTTGAATATTAAGGGTATCATGCCCTGATCATATTCCAACGTCGAGTCCCTGATATTGATATTTCCATTTACTTTTCTGAATAATTTGATGCCAATAATCGCATAGAAATCCTTGAGTTCGGTAAGCTCATAAAATGTATGCCTTACTCCCAAGATATGTATGTCTTGATAAGTATGGATGATGGTGGTTCCGTGGACGCTATTAACTCGCGATGGAGTTTCAAGCTTCATACTTGGGAACATACCTGGTTTTATATATAGTAAGTCGTTAGTTATATATATTAAGTCGGGCCTTATTCTAAAAAATTACCGCTCTCATTTAAGTTATTGAGGCGTGGAACTTTATTTGTAGCAATCTGACCGCTTATTGTTCGCTCTCTCTTGCACGGGTTTTTATTGTAAGTGTCATAAGACCATTGTGGTCTATTATTACTAAAGTTATGAAGCGTAGCTTGTCTCGCGGGCACTAAATTCCCACTCGATGTGTCCATCCTCTCGGGTCGGTTATAACCATTACCAGAATTGCTAAAATGGCGATTCTGTTGAAATAGTGTATTCCGTTATTGGAAGGGTTCCGTAAACTATCTATTTTGGTTGGGCAAGTCATTGTGGTGCGTTGCTCTATTTTGGCGGAATGGTCTGGTTGTCGACTGGTCGGACAATGGATTCGGTCCATGTTGACCTATGTTTCTAATTCTTGTCGGATTAGACTCTATTTCCTGTGCTCTCGCTAGAGCATTATGTAAATCCCCAGGGTTAAGAGAGAACACTATATTACTTATGGGCTGGTTAAGCCCAGTAACAAACACTCGAAGCGCGTTTTGTCTTGCCCTTTCGGTATTCTGTTTCGGCAGTTCTAGGACCATAACTCATTATCGTCTTGTTCGTTATAAGCGTCAGTACATTCGTTACATCGTCATAAAATTCCTGCAAGGTTTTCCTATCTTGTCTCATATGGCTTAATTCCGTTTTAAGCATATGGACAGGCCTTTTGTCACTAAATGTTAAATCTAAAATATCCTCAAATATCGTCTATATTTAATTGTGTTCCGTGACTGCTGAGAACATCGTTCGCTTTCTCTATTAATTTATTTCTAACTATGTTCACTACAGAAAAATGTCTTGCCCCTCCCTTACAGGGTTCATATACCTTCATAGCATTTATTAGCGCTGTTCGCCAAGAAGCATAATTTTACCCATCGAATTGTGGTAGGCATTTTGCTACCTCCAAGCCTTCGCCGCCTACTACTGTTGGGTCGATCGTTATGTCCTTGTAAGGTTCAATGTCGTCTCTTGTCGTCAACGCTGAAAGTTGTTTGGTTAGTCTATTAACCTCTTCTACTAGTTTTCGGTTGGCGTCAACCACCAACCTACTCACTACTGTCGGAAGTTCTTCTGGTGTCATTGCCATTCTGTTTTTTCCTTTACAAATCAATTTTCCCTGAATATTCACAATTTCTTTTTTCTTTATCAGTTTTTGATGGAAATATTTTTACACTTATTATTATTTTTTTTTTTAAACTTCAACCACTTCTTTCTTATACAATATAATAATTTTTAATGATGCGAATGAATTTTAAAACCTTTTGAATTAATAAAAAATATTCTTACTTTTGTACTATTATGTTGAGATTTCGGCTACTGATGCACCTACTTGTCTGATCAGTTGGGTTATGTGAATGTCCCCTACTTTGCTTCAGGAGTTTTAAGTCTGCAGTCTTCTTTGAGTCGTTCCCACGTTGCTCAGGTTTTAGGTCTGAGTTTTGTATCTAGGTTCTCGTGGCTGAAGGATACTTCGTCGATGCGTTCCTTTCTGTTTTCTCCTTCTCGAATGCCTTTTAAATTGTTTTTGTTTGTATGGTTTTTCACCCACTGAATTTAATTCACTTTTAATTTAACAAACACTTTTTTAACAATTTAACGGGTTCCTGCTCGGGCGCCAATTAATTTGTCAAACAAATATTTTTAATAAAAAAATATATTTTTCATTTAAAATGCAACGTATTACTAGTTTTACAAGTATTGATGTTTATGGTTGGGGGTTTGGAATCGGACTACTTGTTGTGATCGTTTTGTACTCTCCTCGAAGGTTCGGATAGCGGTAGCTATCAGCGTCGTCGGTCATAAACCATTTCATTATATGTTGCAGATGATGTTGGCTTGGGTCATAAATTATGCAGTTTACGATGATCCCGATCTTATTTCGGGGTTGGTGTCATTTTTCATCATGCACATGTCTGCACTTGTTGACCCGTATAGTCACCATGTGTTAACTCGGCATGCACTTTCCACAGCAACATATTCATATTTCATTGAATTTCGTCATTGTATCATATTGTAATATTCGGCTTGGTCCGACAATTAAAACTTATTCAAACTTCGTAAATAAAAACACAAATTCACTTAATTCAAATTACTCCCAAAAATTCTTTATTCAACACTTTCAGTTATTACTTTTTAAACACAGTCTTTACTTTTAATTATTATTTTACACAGTCTTTACTTTATCACAGTTCACAACCAATTATAAACCGCTTCGCTTCCGAGCGCCTATTTATATACCTCAAATCGGTTCGAGAATCTTCGACGTTGTTTTCGATGCTTAACGAAGTTCTCCTCTTTATCACTAGATACTTAACGAAGCTAGTTCTCCTCTTAATCCCTAGATGTTGCCCTTTTCGAGGTTCTTGTATGCGCTGAATGAATTGAGTTCCCCTCTTAGCCACTAGATGTTTCTCGGTGCTTAAAGAAGCGAGTTCTCCTATTAATCCGATATTAAAAGAGATAAAGAGTGTATACACATTACATTGCCCCCTCCTTAGGATTGATCGTCCCGAACAAATCTATCGTTCTCATCACCACTCTAGCGATGTAGCCAGTCGCGATGTACAACTTAAGGTTTTCCTCTGACTCCCTTTTGTATTCGGTACACGACATCGTTGATTTTTGTAATGACTGTAAATGGACCTTCCCAGTCCCGTTGAAGTTTCGGTGACAACCCTTTTTGTCGATGGGGATTGTAAAGCCACACCCGATCTCCTGCTTGGAACTCTGTTGTTGTCGCTCGTATATCGTAGCGTGTCTTCATTCGGTCACTGAACATCTTTATTTTCAACCTGGTATTGTCGTGGATCTGAAGGAGTCTTTCTCTGAGGTCATCAATGTAGTCATCCTCGGCTTGCAGTTCCGACGTGGGACATCCAAATTTTATTTCGCTCGGCAGTCTGATGTTCCTTCCCATCAAAATCTCAGACGGTGTATGACCAGTTGAGCTATGTATTGCACTTCGATACGCCATCAAAAACAGTGGAATGTGTCGATCCCAATCTCGCTGGTTGTCGTCCACAACTTTGCAAAGATGTTCTTTCAGGGTTCGGTTGAATCGTTCGACCATGCCATCAGATTGTGGGTGAAGTGGTGTTGTTCTTGTCTTCTTGATGTCAAGAAGCCCACAAACTTCCTGAAATATGTTTGATTCAAAATTCCTTCCCTGGTCGGAATGCAATTCTAATGGACCGCCGAATCTGCTCACCCAGTTGAAGACAATTTGGTCTGCGACTGTTTTGGCTTCTTGGTTTGGAATGGCGTATGCTTCAGGCCACTTGCTGAAGTAATCCATGACGACCAGAATATAACAATTTCCATTATTTGTTTCCGGAAATGGACCCGCCACGTCTACTGTAATCCTTTCGAAGGATGCTCCGACATTATACTGCTGCATTTGGCTGTGGTTCTTTTTGTTCGGACCTTTGGTGGCAGCACAGGTATCGCATTTTCGGCACCATTTCTCGACATCTTCCCTTGCATGTAGCCAGTAAAATCGTTGTCGAACCTTTTCTAGCGTCTTGTTCACTCCTAGATGGCCTCCCGAAACTCCACCATGCATCTCTCGCAGAACGTCCATAACCTTCGATCTCGGTAAGACTAGCTGCATTACACAAGACTTACCATCTGCTGATTCCCATTTACGTCGAAGGACACCCTCTTGGACATGAAACGAGTCCCACTGTGCCCAATAGGCCTTCAGAGTCGGACTTCCATCGGAGATATCAGCCCATTCTGGTTTTTCCTGGTGTTCCTTCCAAGCGAGGATGGGTTCGATATCTGAGTCTTCTTGTTGAGCCTTCCTCAACTCGTCGTTGCTCCAGCCATAAATGGGATCGGCTCTGGTTCGTTGGACAGTAACCACTTCTTTTTCTTCTTGTCGTCTGCAATGCTTACAGTCTTGCTTGCATGGTCTCCGAGACAGTGCATCTGCATTTGAGTGAAGCTTCCCCTTCCGATGTTGAATTTCATAATCGTACGTCTGCAGCCGCTCAATCCATCTCGCCACTTGACCCTCTGGATTCTTGAAATTCAAAAGGCAGTTTAGTGCTCCATGGTCAGTTCGGAGAAGAAACTTCTGTCCGTAGAGATACTTATGGAAGTGCTTTGTTGCCAAAATCAGTGCAAGAAGTTCTTTTCTGGTTACACAATAGTTCCTTTCCGACTTCGAGAGTACCTTGCTGTAATAGGCAATCACCTTTTCTTCGCCATTATGTACCTTCGACAGTACAGCACCAATCCTGACATTGCTGGCATCAGCATCAATGATAAACGGTTTTCCTGGAGTCGGATAGGTCAGTACTGGTGCATTACACAAGCGTTGCTTGAGCTCTTGAAAGCTGCGCTCGCACTCAACTGACCATCTTAACTGCTTTCCCTTTTCCGTTAGCTGATGTACACTCTTGGCGATTCCAGCAAAGTCTTTCACAAAGCGCCTATAATAGGTGGCTAGACCCAGAAAGCTTCGGAGTTGGTGTTTGTCCTGTGGTGTTGGCCAATTCTTCATGGTGTCAACCTTATCAGGATCCGTTTTTACTCCTTGGGATGAGATGATATGTCCCAGATATTTCACTTTGGTTTTGAAGAGTGAACACTTTTTTGGGTTAAGCTTGAGGTGGGCTTCTCGAAGTCTTTGAAACACGGCTCTCAGATTTGTACAGTGTTCGTCAAATGTTTTCCCGTATACTATAACGTCATCCAAATAGACCAGGCAAGATTTCCATGTGAGTCCTTGCAGGACGCATTTCATTAGGCGCTCAAAAGTAGCTGGAGAATTGCAAAGTCCAAAAGGCATCACTTTGAACTGCCACAATCCGTTTCCTGTTGAGAATGCTGTCTTTTCTTTGTCTTCAGAATGGATTTCGACTTGCCAGTAACCACTTTTCAAGTCCAAAGTTGAGAACCATTGTGCTCCTTCCATTGCATCCAGAGTATCACTGATCCTAGGCAGAGGGTAGCTATCCTTCTTGGTCACATCATTCAACCTTCGATAGTCCACGCAAAAGCGGGTTGATCCGTCTTTCTTCTTTACCAGGACCACTGGAGACGCCCAAGGACTTTTAGAGTTTTCGATCAGACCTTCTTCCTTCATGGTGGTTATCAGTTCTTCAACCTCACCTTGTTTGGCTAGTGGAAGGCGTCTTGCAGGTTGACGAATCGGCCTTGCATCCCCGGTATTGATTCGATGTTGCACCAGTTGCGTTCTGCCATATTTCCCTTTCGATGACGAAAAGATGTCTGCAAATTCTTCGAGGAGACCTTCTGCGGTTCTTCGTTGTTGGTGGCCAAGATAAGATGACTTGAGAATGTTCGTCTTTATAGAGTTCAGCTCTTCGGACTTCAAGGATTGCCTTGACTCTTCTTCGTTGATTCTTGTTATCGCTGATACAGATTCGCATTGTCCGACAATCTCACCTTTTCTTAGCTTAAGTTCATACGGTTTGATGTTCAGTATTCGTACCGGAACCATGTTCTTGAAAGGTCTCACAAGAGTCTTCCCAATGGTGACGTTTTTGGAGGACTTTACAGATGCTGGTTCGACCATGAGGCATCGACGGCTGCCAGGCTTACCCTTCAATTTCGTCCACACGAATACCTCTGAAGAAGCAGGCAAAGTGAGATCTTCTTTGATGACGGTTTTCACAGATGGGGAGGTCTCATACGAGTTAATCCCATAGATCATCGGAATCTCGATGTTTCGATATTTCAGAACTTGGTACCCGATGTCCAATATCACTCCGTGATCTTTCATGAAATCGACGCCGACAATGCACTCGTCGCATATATCTGCTACCAGGAACAGGTGAGAGAATTCCAACTCTGCCATCCGGATCTTAAGACGTACCTCACCATAAACTTTTGCGGCCTCTCCAGTTGCAGTCCTTAGACGATATCTGTTGGTGTTGTGGATCCATGCCTTCTTAACGAGGTCTTGCCGTATGATGGACGCCGTGGCACCGGTGTCAATGGTAACCACACATTTGTTGCCGTTTATACTTGCTTCCACGGTCAGGCTCTTGTTGTCACGTTTCGTTTGAGAAACCTGGATGTTGTTTCTGGGGCCATCGATATCAGAAACCAGCTTCTGCCCCTCGAAGTTGGTTCTTATTCGTTTCCCAGGTGGGAAACAACTTCGGAAGCAACGTTGTTGGTGTTGCTTTGACCAGTTGAATTACTTCTGTTTCCACAGTGTTGGCATGTAGTTCCTCTTCGCGGTAATCTGCACTGTCGCTGTAGATGCCCAGTCTTATTGCAGTTCCAGCATCGTGCTGGTCCGTCTCGCTGACTCCTTTCTACAATAGCCTTCTGACAAGAACATTCTTTGACTTCTAATTCTCTTACGCGATGCATGTTTTGGGAAGCTTGTTCTGCAGCTTCCATCGTCAGAGCGAAAGCCAATGCTTCTGGTAATGTTCGCTTTGCGGCAGTGCGGATGGCCCTTTGGAGATTCATATCGCCCACAGCTCTCACAAAGGCTTCAACAGCAAGTTGATTTATTATCTCGTTACCAGCTGTTGGATATGCCAGATGAACCAATCGCTCGATATCTGCCTGAAGCTGCTGCAGAGTTAAGCTGAACTCGGAAGACTTCTGTCATGTGGCTATCCCCAAACCGCTGTTCGATTGCGTTTACCAGAACTGTGAAGTCACCACTCTTCTCCACTGGGATGGTTTGTAGCAGTTCAGCAACAGATCCTCTTAAATCAAGCGTAAGAGCAATGTATTTTTCGTGATCGTCCCAGCCGTTTGTTAACGCCGCTGCTTCAAACTGTTTCTTGTAGATTGACCACGGAATCTGTCCATCAAAGCTTGGAGGATTCACTTCTCTCTTCCTTGAGCACTCACCAGAAGGTTCTCGAGCTTTCATTTTTCGCACTTTTTCCAGTTCATTTGTAATGGTTTCGATTCGTTCGTCCATTTTCTCGAAACGTGCATTTTGTTTTTCGACTCGCTCGTCGACAGTTTTGATTTTCTCTTCGAAGTCCGCAAACCTGCCTTCTAAAAGGTTTTTCTGTTCGTCGAATCGCTCTAGAATATTCTGCTGTTCTTGCTTTTGATCACTTCTTTGGGCTTCTAGTTGTTTGAGAACATTCTGCTGTTCTTGCTTTTGGTCACTTCTTTAGGCTTCTAGTTGTTTGAGAACATTCTGCTGTTCTTGCTTTTGGTCATTTCTTTGGGCTTCTAGTTGTTTGAGAACATTCTGCTGTTCTTGATTTTGGTCGCTTCTTTGGGCTTCTAGTTGTTTCAGGACATCATTTTTATTTTCTTCAAATTTGGCTAAAAGAACTGACATCATAATGGATAAGGCAACATTTGCATCTACCTCCTCCACTTTTGCTTCTAATTCGAAAGCAAACGTATCTGGGTCTTCAGATATTCCTGCAGCCGTTTAACGAGTTCGGTTTTTACTCCTGTCCCACTTAAGCCACGTTTGCTTAGTTCGGCCTTTAGCTCAGGGACAGTTAAGTCTTTCAAAACTTTACTCATTTTTTTTTATTTTTTAACTTCACTACTTCACACAAATTAGTTAAATCACTGCTCACTGTTTTTATTCTCAATAAGTTTTAATCCCTTATTCTGACACCAATGTAATATTCGGCTTGGTCCGACAATTAAAACTTCGTAAATAAAAACACAAATTCACTTTATTCAAATTACTCCCAAAAATTCTTTATTCAACACTTTCAATTATTACTTTTTAAACACAGTCTTTACTTTCAATTATTATTTTACACAGTCTTTACTTTATCACAGTTCACAACCAATAATAAACCGCTTCGCTTCTGAGCGCCTATTTATATACCTCAAATCGGTTCGAGAATCTACGAGGTTGTTCTCGATGCTTAACGAAGTTCTCCTCTTTATCACTAGATGCTTAACGAAGCTAGTTCTCCTCTTAATCCCTAGATGTTGCCCCTTTCGAGGTTCTTCTATGCGCTGAATGAATTGAGTTCCCCTCTTAGCCACTAGATGTTTCTCGATGCTTAAAGAAGCGAGTTCTCCTGTTAATCCGATATTAAAAGAGATAAAGAGTGTATACACATTACAATATTAATTTTTAGTCAGGATTTATTTATTTGAAAATAGTTCAGTAAGCATTTATTTTGTATAAAAGTAGGAAATTCATAATAATAAACTTCACTTGCTATTAAAACGGCAACCTACCAATTCGTAATTTTTTACATCCCCCCACCAGTGGTAAGGAATTTTTAATTTGCAAAATGTCAACTTTACATTGGTCCTTCGAGAAGAAGAAACAGTGATGCGTTACTAAGGCTTCTGACATTGGTATATATTTTAAATAACAAATCTACAAAAAGTCATCTAAATCGAGAACGAAAATACCTACAAGTTAAATAGAAAAGTGAAATAGTTTATATACGAAAGTAAAACTACGATACAAATAAATTAAATAAATAAAAACAATACATACAAAAAAAATCATGTTGGACGAAACAGAAGTGTTTATTATTGTAGCCAAGAAAAAAATCTTGGCTGAAGACATTGAAACTTTAAATAGAAATGCTGATAAGGACAGTGCGTCAAGGAAAACCCTCAGATATAAAGAAGAAAAACCAAAAACAAATCCAAATAACAGAGTGAAATCGGTGTACGAAGAACTAAAGAAAAAATTAGATGCAATTATCCCAGAACTGGAAAAAAGGAATGAAAGTGAAGCAAAGCCCAAAGGCAGTACAGATGTTCTTCAGATGCAAAAGTTGAAAAAAACTAAGGCTTAAAGTCACCGTCATAGTTGAAAACTTGGAAGAATTTGAACAAACATTCGATGACTACTCCAAGGAAATATATGAGTTCCAACAAAAAATGTTACTTCAGCAACTTCCAAACATTACCGATCTTCATGAAGACTTTATTGCAAATACATCGGAAGAAGATCTGAAGGTACCGTATGTAGCAAACAACGAATATAAGGGTGTAAAACAGGACATTAATAGGTTCCTTCACCAAATGGCATCCAATTTAGTCAATGGCAACAACTATAACAAGCCAAAAGAAGCGAAACCCGAATCAATGTTTCCGAGGCTGAAAATTCCGACCTTCAAAGGAAATTTCTTAGAATGCCAACCATTTTATGATCTTTTCTCCACAATTATACATAATAGAAGCAGCCTCACTTACTTACTTACTTAGGGGCCGTTCATAAAATACGTCACGCTAAAATCAGTTTTTTCTGACCCCCTCCCCCCCTATTGTCACGCTGTGTCACGCTTTCTGTGACCCCCCCTAGAAATATTTCGTCACAAAAACGAAGCCCCTCCCCCCATGAATATGATAAATTTCAAATCATTCTACACAAATTTTGAGAATATAAATAAAAAATTAAAAGAATTTTAATAAAAAGTATTAAATTGAGAAATATGAAAAAAAGAATGAAAGACTAATATACCTTATAATAAATACATGAGAAACAGAATTTTCATTTGTTACTGAGTCGAGAGCGCAGGGTGCGAGGAAACGTTACTCTTTTAAGTATTGGAAAAACAAAGAAACCAATTGTGACGGATCGCAACGCCGCTAGAGCCAAGTCAAAAGACTAAACCCGAGCCACAGAGCCAGCGCTCATGTCGAAAAATAAACAAAAGTTAACATGTCAAGTTACAATTTATTGTAATAAAACTATATATGTACGTTTGAAATTCTATATATTTACTAAATACGAAATAAATGACTTTCTATCATGATGAAAATTTAAAAAGAAAAATAGGCAAAAGACATACTAATTGCAAATGTTTTAATGAATGGCGAACGTCACGTTACCATAGACCCCCCGTCCCCCCTTGTCACACTCAGCAAGAGCCCTCCCCCCGCCTTGTGTGCGAACGTATTTTATGAATGGCCCCTTAAGGTGGCGCTACAATCCTGTGTGAAATAGGGCCTCACCCAACAAATTTCTCCATCTAGCTCGGTCCCTAGCTAGATATCTCCAGTTTCGCGCTCCAAGTTGGGTGAGGTCACTTTCCACTTGTGCGCGCCACCTGATCCGCGGTCTTCCTCTACTGCGTTGTCCTTAGGGTGCGGATTCGAAGACTTTCCGGGCCGGAGCGCTCTACGTGACCCAGCCATCTTAGTCGTTGGACTTCGTTTTGACTTCTTCGTTTGATCTCAGCGCTGGTGTTGTTTTCTGCGTTTATAGCGGAGCTAAGGTAGACGAAGTCCTTGACTACCTCAAAGTTACGTCTGTCGATGGTGCGTTTTGACCAAGACGTCGGTGTTGTAGGTCCTTTCCTGACGACAGCATGTACTTTGTTTTGCCCTCATTAACCGTTAAACCCAATATTGCGCCTCTGCCTCAATACTCACAAAAGCCCCATTGACATCACGCTGAGTTCTTCTGATTATGTCAATATCATCAGCATATGCTAATAATTGGACAGACTTTTGATAGATAGTGCCTCTAGTGTTGACGTGTGAGCTCTGCACTATTCTTTTAAGTACGATGTTAAAAAAATCGCATGACAGCGCATCACCTTGTCTAAAAACTTTTTTGACATCGAAAGGTTCTGTTAAGTTGTTTCCAACCTTTATGGAGCAGCGTGAATTCTCCATGGCCATCCTGCACAAACGGACGAGTTTGGCAGGGATGCCAAAACTAGACATGGCTCTATACAGCTCGTCCCTGTAGATGCTGTCATATGCGGCCTTGAAATCGATGAAAAGATGGTGGGTGTCGATTTGGTGTTCTTGGGTTTTTTCCAGGATCTGCCGTAATGTGAATATTTGATCGACTGTGGGCTTTCCTGGTCTAAAACCACACTGATAAGGACCTATCAGGTTGTTGACGATGGGCTTTAGACGTTCACATATTACGGCAGAGAAGATTTTGTAGGCGTTGTTAAGTAGACTGATTCCTCTATAGTTGGTTCAGTTTAGAGAGTCTCCTTTTTTCAGGATCGGGCAAACAATACTGAGGTTTCATTCGTTGGGCATGCTTTCTTCCGACCATATCTTACAGATAAGTTTTTGCATGCTCCTAACCAACTTATCTCCAGCTGCTTTAAAGAGCTCGGCATTCAAGCCATCCGCTCCAGCGGCTTTATTAGACTTCAGCTTAGATATGGCTATCTTTACTTCGTCTAAGTCGGGAGGACGGGATTGTTGGCTTTCGTCGTCTATGTTGAATGGATCATCCTGCCTGACAGCGGAATTCGGTTCGTGTCGTCGCCGTTATACAGTCTGCAGAAGTGGTCCTTCCATATCCTCAGCATTGACTGCGGTATGATGTTTCCACTTTCGTCTTTGCAGCCTTCGGTTCTAGGTTTATGTACCTGTGAATTTCGTTTCACCTGTTCATAAAACTTTCGAACTTCATTCCTGCCTTTAAACCTCTCAACATCTTCGACCGCACGCTTCTCATGCTCTCTCTTTTTCCTTCTGAGAAGTCGGTGTTCCTCTCGCCTCTTCTGCTCGTAGAGCTCATGAGCAGCTCTCGTCCTTTTATGCAGCGCCGCTTTGCGTGCCTGTTGTTTGGCTGCATTTGCCTGCCGACATTACTCATCAAACCAGGGGTTACTTGTAGGTGGTTTCTTGAAACCTAGCACATCAGAGGCGGCTTCTCTGATTGCATCTTGGCAATGTTGCCACTGGTTTTCGATACATTGTGTTGGCGGCAGAGAACTTCGAGAGAGGTTACTTGTAACTCGGTCGGAAAAGGATTTGGCGATCTCTTGAGATTGTAGCCGTTTGACGTTGTACCTGCTCCCAGCATCTCCCGAAACCCGAAGTGCTACCTTGGCTACAACGAGGTAGTGGTCCGAGTCGATGTTAGCTCCTCGGAAAGTTCGGACATCCATGATGCTGGAAGCGTGTCTGGCGTCGATCGCAATGTGGTCAATCTGGTTGACGGTAGATTGATCTGGAGAACTCCAAGTTCCTTTGTGGATGTTGAGGTGTGGAAAACGCGTACTGGCTACCATGACGTTTCGCCCCGCAGCAAAATCTATGAGCCTGAATCCGCTGTCGGAAGTGTTGTCGTGCAGGCTGTTTTTCCCGATTATTCCACCAAAGATGTCTTCCCTTCCTAGCTTGGCATTAAAATCGCCCAGGACAATTTTAATACCGTAGCTAGGACACTGCTCATATGTTTTGTCTAAGAGCTCGAAGAACATATCTTTGGTGTTGTCATCCTTCTCTTCTGTGGGGGCGTGCGCGCATATCAGGCTAATGTTGCCGAATTTTGCCTTGATGCGGATGGTCATGAGACGCTCGTTGATGGACCTATAGCTCAAGACTTTTTTCCTAAGTGTGGCTCCAATGACAAAGCTGCAACCAAATAAGCGCTGTTGGTTTTCTCGGTAGCAGTCACCATAGTAAATGTCGCAGTTTTTCATCCTCTTTTTGCCCGGCCCATCCCATCGTATTTCCTGGATGGCGGTGATATCTGCTTTATAGCAGTCTAGGGCCTCCGCTAATTCTTCGGCCGCACGTGGTCTGTTAAGGGACCTAACATTCCACGTGCATATCCGAAGTTCGTTGTCCTTAATTCGTTTGCGTAGGTTGTCAACAGTAAATCCGTCCGTATCCGAGGCTTGTTGGTGCTTCGCAACGTGGCTAGGAAGTCACCCCGACGGCACAAACCCCAACCTGGAGGGCCAGATCCTTAGTATAACTCCAAGGACGGGGGGCCGGATAAACCGCTCCTTCTAGGCCTGGGCTCCGAATAAGTCGTAGAAGCCCTATTAGGTGTTCACTTAGTAGTTCAACCTTACTGGAACTGTAGATGTAGACGCCACCGTTGATTCCATCTCGGGAATTCCTCCGCTGCTGTCTGGATAAGGAGAGGTGCCTTAGTGGAAACACCTCTCCCCCCTCTCTCGTTCGCTGCCCCCAACAACTTTCCACTGGGGTTGGAACCCAATCTCCAGTTGAGGTACTAGGCACCCGATGTTCACCACGGGGAGGTGAGAGTAGGAGTTGATAGACAGAGGTGGGTTTTGAGAAAAACCTGTGGACGCTTGCGTCCTCTTGAATGCACATGTCTACCATTTGAACATCAGAAGTAGCCTCAACACATCAGAAAAAATGGAATATCTGAAGACACATCTAGAGGGAGAGCCGCTCCATTTGATCAAACATCTTACATACTCAAGTGAAAACTACAATAGTACGTGGGAAATTTAAAAAAACAGTTACAATAACGAAAGAAAAATTGTATCTATTCATATAGAAAAGATTTTTAATGCTGGGCAGCCAAGTAACATGCCATCAGCAACTTCTATCAAAAACATTTTTGATGCCTTCAAAGAAGGACTGGCAGCACTTAAAAAAATGGGTTTCGACACCACATCATGGGACCCAATTATAGTTCACATGGCAACTAAAATGCTTGATACTGAAAGCAGAAACCTGTTTGAGCAAGGGCTTGCAGAACCAAACAAAATTCCAACTTTGAAGAAACTTTTGGTTTTTCTAGAAAGACGTTACCAAGCTCTTGATGTCCTTGCTCCCACAAAGAAGCAAAACAAATCGTTTGATGAACCGAAGCATACACTTCGTAACTTCCACGTTTGCAAAAACGAACATGTGATACACACTACACATGTCAAAATTTTTTATTTCGACACCAAAAGAAAGATGGCAGCTTTCCAAACAAGCTAAGCTCTGCTTGAACTGCTTACGACATGACAAGCAATCACAATGCTTTAGCAAACGAAATTGCCATCATTGCAACAAAAAGCATCATTCGTTTCTACACATGGATTGAGCTGAGCGATTTCCCCAAAACAAACAGACTCAATTCAAAAAGACATGCTAAAAACAACCAGACAAGTTAATCACAGTGAGCAGGACCTAAATGTAATAATTGCAACGTATACAAATAAACAATATTACTATATTATATTAATATTATTAATATTACAAATAAACAATGAAGACGGACTTGGTCGCAGTATAACAATACGTGCACTGATCGACCCTGGATCACAAGAATCATTAATAATAAAGACAAAATGTTTCCGTTGAAGTAAGTGGCTTGGGTGCAACAAATGCAGGAACTGCAAAAAACAAGTTCAATGACACAATAAATCACACTTTACCTCAGAATTCAGTCTCGGATTAGAAGCTCTTGTACTTCCCAAACTTACGAGACAACTTCCTTCCAAAACTACAAGTTGCCTTAAAATTGGAAATTTAGATCAGTTGAAACTCGCTGATCCTACCTATAATGTTCCTGTACCGATTGACATGATAATTAGTGCTGATGCATATGGTGACATAATTCTTGACGGAATAAAACGAGATGATTCAAATTCGCTGATAGCACAGAAATCACAGCTAGGTTGGTTAACATCTTGGCGAACTTTAAATGAAGAAACTAACAAATATAGTATCACTGGACTAGTGACACAGATTTCAGTCGATGAACAACTTGAAAAATTTTGGGAGCTAGAAAGTTTCCCAACCAAAAATTTAGAAAAATGAAGACAAACACTGTGAACAATTTTACAAGGAAACATAATATCGAAAACCAAATGGGAGATACGTTGTCAAAATCATATTCAACCACGAAACAGTGCAAACTATGCAACTAGGCGAATCCAAAAATCGAACAATAGCGAGATTCCGTCAATTAGAAACTCAATTGAACAAGAACCAGAATCTTAAACTTGAAAATACACAAGTAATAAATGAGTTTCTAGAGCTGGGGCACATGAAAGAAGTTGACTATAGCGATCGGAACCGAGAGAATATTTTCTACATGCCTCATCATGCCGTTATTAAACCTACAAGTACAACAACAAAACTAAGAGTTGTATTTGATGGGTCGGCAAAATCGACCATAGGAGTGAGCCTAAACCAACTAATGTTAGTTGGCCCAAAACTACATGACGATATTACAACAATTCTGATGAGATGGAGGAAACACAAGTGGTTGGCCCCTGTGACTGTTAGCGCAAAAATCCTAATGCAGCGTATTTGGAAATCGGAAATAAACTGGGATGACCCACTTCCAATAGAACTTCAAAAACAATGGAATAAGTTGAAAAGGAATATAATAACAGTTGAAGACATCAGAATCCCAAAAAGGATAGAAACTACATAGAATCAACATTTTGAGCTTCATGGATTCTGTGATGCATCGGAAGCAGCAAATGCGGCGGTGGTTTACGCAAGGGTGGCCTTACCATCTGGTTATTTTGCTACAACACTCTTAACTGCAAAAACAAAAGTAGCACCAATTAAAAAGAAACTTCCTTTTCCAAAACTAGAGCTATGTAGTGCTCATCTGCTGACAAAACTACTGGCAGAAACTTTGAAAACCTTTGGCTCACAAGTCGAAAAAATATTTGCCTGGACAGATTCCACGATCACATTGGCTTGGATCCAGAAATGCCCATCTACTTAGAAGACATTTGTTGAAAACCAAGTTTCAGAAATACAAGAGGCAACAGACACAACTTGTTGGAGGCATGTACGATCATCCGACAATCCAGCTGATTATGGTTCAAGAGGCTGTTTCCCAGAACAAATACCCAGCAATCAAATATGGTGGTTTGGACCTGGTTGGCTGCAAT
Organism: Eupeodes latifasciatus; assembly: GCA_920104205.1. Lineage (NCBI taxonomy): Eukaryota > Metazoa > Arthropoda > Insecta > Diptera > Syrphidae > Eupeodes > Eupeodes latifasciatus. The sequence continues at coordinate 234,881,072 of OV049924.1, forward strand.
TCGATACAGATCATTGGCCCTCACAAGAATAACAAACGAATACAGTGATTGATATTCCTGAAACAAGAAAAGTCCTAACAATTGCAGCAGAGGAAACTAGTGGCATCACCAAAATATTCTCTAACTACTATAAGTTAATAAGAGTAGCTGCTTATTGCAGGCGATATAAAAATAACTGCAGAAGCAAGAAACTAAATAATCCAATTAAAACTGGTATTTTAACAGTTCAGGAGTTGAACGTTGCTACAAAACGAATTATACGATATATTTAAGAAAAGGTTTATTCCGAAGAACTTAAATGCCTACGAAGTGGAAAGAATATCAGCAAAAAGAGTAAAGTACTCTCCTTAGACCCACTTTTGAACGAAGACAATATACTTGTTGTTGGCGGCTGACTACAAAATGCGGAGCTTACTAGCACAGAAAAACATCCAATCATCCTGCCTTACGAAGAGTGGTATACAAAACTGCTGGTTGAAGATGCCCATGAACGAACGTTGCACGGTGGTATCAGACTTACACTTGCGAAACTAAGGCAGCGCTTTTGGGTCATTCAAGGTAAAAGATGTATTCGACAAGTCATACATAATTGTATGATATGCTTCTCTTTTACATCACAGCCAAGAACTCAACAAATGGGACTACTTCCAGCTGCTAGAGTAAAACCATCAAGACCGTTTACACACACAGGTGTTGATTATGATGCACCAATTCAAATATTAATCTCCAAGGGTTGAGGAAACCGATCGACCAAGGGTTACATCGCCATATTTGTTTGCTTCGCTACCAAAGCTATCCATATTGAACTTGTGAGTGACCTTACCACAGCAGCATTCATGGCTGCGTTGAAACGATTTACTTCAAGAAGAGGTCTTTGCTCGCATTTCTATAGTGACAATGGTACCACATTTGTTGGAGCCAACAAGGAAATCCAAAAACAAATGCAAACAATCATCAAGCGTCATGAAGAAGATGCATCATCAAGACTGAAAGACGAAATCGAAAGGCGCTTTATACCGCCCACATCACCTCACTTTGGAGGACTGTGGGAATCAAGTGTCAAGTCGACCAAATATCATCTTAAAAGAGTAATTGGTGAAACCATGCTTACATTTGAAGAACTGTCAACCTTGCTGACATAAATAGAAGGTTGTTTAAACTCTCGACCACTTACGGCAATCGAAAACGATGTTGATGACACCACAATTCTGACTCCTGGACATTTTTTGATAGGAACTACTCTTAATGCATTACCCGAAACGACTATAGAAGAAAAGAAAAAATTCCGATCCCGATGGCAGTTGATACAAAAAATGACGCAAGATTTTTGGAAGATCTAGTCATCCGAATACCTTTCGCAGTTGCAATAACTTTGCTAATGGAAACAAGAAGAAGAAAACATCAAAGTAGATGACATTGTGCTCATTAAAGAAGACCGGTTACCACCAACAACCTGGATGTTGGGAAAAATAGCAGAAGTTCACCCCGGCACCGACAAATGTGTTTGAACAGCTACAGTGTTTAGTAAAAATAAACACTTTAAACGGCCTATCACTAAACTGTGTCGATTGCCCATAGAAAATGAATAACTAGAAATACAAGTCCGACAAGTCAACTTATCAACGAATATAGCTCAACCATTCTTTTGGTTATTCATACTATTCGGAATGCTGAGTTTGACTACTTCCTTCCCCACAACCCGTCAGCATGAGGTCGAAATCACACCATTTGAAAGTCAGCCAGGAATTTATTTTGAAGATGTGGGACAAGGCAATTTAATTTCTAGTTCCTGGAAAATGATTGTGTTTTTCAACATGAGTAATTATTGGAACGAGTACGAAACGTTCCCAAAATTATTTAACTCAATGAAATTATTTTGTGGATCAACACATTTTGTTGAAGTCAAATCAACATTGTGTGACAAAACCTTGATTTAATTCAAAAATCAACTTCAACAAATCAAACTCAACAACGAAATCCTTCTTCACGCTAATGAGGACTCAGCAAGAATATAAAAGCGGTGATTTTATTGGAACGGTTACCAACGAACTGTTTGGAACACTTGATCAAAGATTCGCTGACAAGTATGAGGAAACAATAGCAACGCTAAACGAAAATGAAAAACACATAATAAACCTTATGAAAAATCAGACGAAGATTGTTGAGTCAACTGTTAACATTTTCAAAAAGCAACAATTGGAATACCAGAAAGAAATTCAGCTATTAAGTACAATTGTTTCTAAACTTACCAACGAAACAAAAAGGTACGAAAACCTGAAATTTTTTTCCTCAGCAGCTCTAAATGCCATCCTTATAATGATAAATTATAAGTCGACTAAGAGCATATTACTCGAGATGTTGCTCTCAACATCCACTTATCCTTACAGTGCAACAATTTAAAAACGAACTTACGAAAATTCATGAAAATATCCCCCGAACATTGATGATTCCTGGAGAGAGACATCACGAATCAATCCTACAACAATATACAACCTTAAGTTTGAGAGGGTAGTAGGTAGGTAGAGGTAGGGAGTAGTACCCGTAGCGTGATGGTTAGTGCGTTGGACTGTCATGCAAGGGGTCTTGGGTTCAATCCCTGCCTGTGTCACCTAACTTTTTTCACGGGTACTGCCTCTTGCGAGGAATTGACAAATCCTCCAAGAGTAATTCTTGTCATGAAAAGTGCTTTCTCAAATTAGCCGTTCGGATTCGGCATATAAACTGTAGGTCCCTTCCATCTCTGACAACATTACTCGCACACAGGGATGGTTGAGAGTTGTAAGTCACTAGGCCCTGGTTCTTCATGGACTGTTGCGCCACCTAATTTATTTTTATTTATTTTAAGTTTGAGAGGGAGGGTAACTGGTAGCAACATTATAATGGAAATTACTCTACCTTTGCTATACAACGAAGAATTTAAGTTATATAAGGTGCTCGCGTCCCAAACTTCAACGATGGAAATTTCACTTGCATCGTTCCATCATCAGACTATTTACTGGTTAATTTACAAAGAAACCACTACTATCCAATTAACAAAGAAGAATTTTCGCGTTGCAAGTAAAGGCCATTTGAAACTTACTGGTGTACTCTCCAACACCTGCTATACACAAGTGGATATTCAGACAGTTCATGTGAAATGAAAATAATTCAAAACGACCGACAACCAATAGATTCATGTCTGATAAAAGATATCCCACTAAGGACGTACTGGATTGAGATGCATCAACAGAACACTTGGATTTATAGTGTCCCAAATTCAACAACAGTTAAAATCAATTGCGACTTCGATTCAGTACCTACTATCTTAAGAGGTTGTGGGATAATGAAGCTGCTTTCAAACTGCTTGATACATCACCAGACTACAATAATTATTGGAAGACAAATGATGGCAAGCAGATTGAAATCTTCAGTTTTGGCATCATTCAACCTCTCTGAGCAGTTAAGTTCGCTTATTTTTAAAACGGAGCAACAACAACCGATCTTACGGCAGTCAAATATTTCATTGGAAATATCAAGCTTGGAGCAGGTAATAAAGCTTCAAAGAAGTCAAGAAAATATCTTGAAAGAAATCAGGACCCGCCGAATTCATCAGTACTCACTATTTGGATCTACTGGGTTCCTGGTTATAATCTGCCTCATAACTGTGGTTATCATAGTTCGAAGAAGACCTCAACTACCTAAGCGAACAAAAGGAACTGAAACAGTAAGGAAGGAACCACCAATCACTGATGCTACCTTTGAAGATATCGATTTCTCTGTGTGTCCAGTCTGAGGGGCCCAGCATGTTGTGACAACAACAGAAATAATCCAGAAATAAACTAAAAAAGATAACACCACCCGCAAACAGCACTGGGTTGTAACAACAACAGCAATATTCCAACCAATATGACACCACTAACAAAAAGCACTGCACGCGTCGTTGTCGTCGCGACGCAACGGCATGCACTTTCAACAACAACATATTCACATTTCATTGAATTTCGGCAATGTATCATATTAATTTTTAGTCAGCATTTATTTATTTGAAAATGGTTCAGTAAGCATTTATTTTGTATAAAAGTAGGAAATCCATAATAATAAACTTCACTTGCTATTAAAACGGCAACCTACCAATTCGTTATTTTTTACTTCCCCCCACCAGTGATAAGGAATTTTTAATTTGCGAATGGTCAACTTTACAACAGATTTACTTGAATACTGGAAATTGCTCTGCTGACTACGAAAGTAAACAAAGAAAAAAAAATGTTTTCCACTTGAGTATCAATATATCTATCATAGTGGTAAAACTATTTGCAGTGATAACCATTCTCGTTGCAGATCCTGTGAAGCAGGTGCGTCCCATGTTAAACAATATTTCCAAGTTCCACTGAAAAATTGCTGACTTATTTATGAAAATGAAAGTTAATTTAATTCTAAGAGTTCTCCATTTTAATATAGGGTGTCCCAAAATTAACGCAAGATTTCTAGGGTGTCCCAAAATTAACGCAAGATTTCTTGCGTTAATTTTGGGACGCCCTATATAATATAAAATTTAATTGCTTAATTTAATTTTTTCGTAAGATATTTGGGGTCAAACAAAATGCGACCCACACTGATCTGTATATCAACTTGTTTCAAATTAACGCAAGATTTCTTGCGTTAATTTTGGGACACCCTAGAAATCTTGCGTTAATTTTGGGACACCCTATATGATATACACAATGTTTGATAGTGTATTAGGTATAACCAGACGATGGTCGATTAAGGACGTTTTGTCAATAGTTTTAAAGTCGGCATCGAAAACCTACAAAGAAAATTATGATTAGGCACAACATAACGGAATGATGACATAAGAATTCCTCAGCTGACATCTACTTCTTCCATTTGATTGAGTTGAAGATATGCGAAAATACAGGCTGATTGCATGAATAATTGTAGGGACTGATGTAGTCTTGGTGCTCAACGTTGATTGGGCACTTGCGTGAATAGGATCCTGACTGGATACTTCACTGGACAGGACGCTGTATACGGAGAAAATAGATTGGGTGTACATTGAAATAACTCTTATCACTGCGTTTTTTTATCACAATCTTTTTGTAGTTGAATTATAATTATAACTACCACACACAATTATGTGACAATTGTATCACAGTACTATGTATTAACTTCGTCAAATGTTTCGCCGAGAAATTGAAACAATTTTTAAAAAAATTATGTGTTGCATTAACATTTTAGCATTGAGTTTAAGAAAGAACATAGTGATCGAATAAATTAATTCAGGAACATGACTTGTATGTTTGTACATTAAATGATATTTATATAAATTTAAGGCCCTGTGACATTGCGTGTTAAATTTATGATCAGAAACAGCGATTGTTACACCGTATACAAAGTTTAATTTATTTAGTCTTTTAATCAGAGTTTGTTTACTAAGATTCAACTTTACAGTAAACAGATTAAAAAATGGCATGACTTTCACAAATCAGAACGAGTGATCAATCATAAAGCAAATGAAGAGCGGATCAAGACTTTCAATCAGGGGAGGTCATACCTCACACACTTAACATAATGTTCTTTAATTTTGTCTAAATAACATTATGTGCAGCTAACCTTACATTTACATATTTGTTGTCCAGCTAGATATGGTCTATTAATTTAATTTGTACGACTCCCAACATACGAAAGTATTCCAAGATTTCAACAGGATTCAAAATGTGTCATATTTAAGAGCTATATTACAATAATTGAAAGGGTTTTTGGTTCGTTTCACGCAAAAATGTTAGAAATTGTGTTGTAGCTTTTTCCCAAAAATAATATATTCTGTTCTTGTCAGCATTTTTATAAATGCGAAGAAGGCTACAAAAATATAAATGCAGAAACCCAAACAATAAGATTGTTCGCCAGAAAATTTTATCTTTTATCGTAGGAAAATAAAACAGAATACGTTAAGAAGAATTTGTAGGTTCTTTTGTACGTATTTTTTTCAATTGGATTGGAGCTGATGCTAGAAGACAAATTATAAACAAATGAATGTTTTGCGTGAACCTTTTGCAAACATTTTGGTTTTAAAGGAGTAAACAAAACTTACAAATTGTAGAGAGAAAATGTTTGGTTCTTAAATTTAAGAAAATAGAATCATTGAAATACATAGTTTCTTTAAAAAAGAAATAAAAACAAATTAAGGTAAACAAGTAAGTTGGGAAGAAACTTTATTGTGCCACTCACAAGCTACACGTTGCAGAATCTCTTTTCACTTCAGTTCTCGAGAGATTCAAAGCTTTTATGTTAAATTAATAGATATGAAACGTTTATTGTTTTTCAATTAGGCATTAGTTTAACGAAAATGTCACATTTGCTGCGTTTGGCACATTTATATTCTTGAAATTCGTGTTTAAATCTCAGTTCTAGAGCATCAAAAGCAAAAAGTAGATTTCCTTAATTTTTTTAAAATCTTAAAAGTTTTTGTATTTTATACAAAATCAATTTTGAAAGAAAAAAACACTTTACGAAAGCCTTACACTATTTATGTGCGTCAAAATAAAATAAGAAGGAATTGAAAACGAGTTTCAGGAATTTAAAAGCAACTTCGTATAAATTGGTGATCTTTTATACAAGGTTGCTTCTTAAGAACCTAAATATTTCCTCTTTTTCTCAGAAAAGATGTTATGAAAATAATTTAATGCATTACTAAAAATTGTTCCAATTCGAAATTGCTATTATTTTTGACAGCAAACTGCTTTTTGTCGAACATAGTTAAATTACTAACAAATCTTAAGATAAAATCTTTACTTATGTATACAAATAAACTGTATTGCTCATTTGATCTAGTTTTCGTCAATACAAATTTACCAAATGTACGACACATACAATTCTATATTTACAAACACATGTGCAATAGTTGAATAAATAATAAAAATTATCTATAAAATGATATGCAAGTGCCATATTAAATCAGTATATTTAAATAAAGGAAGTAAAGGTTTTATCCTGGAATTAATGATAATAACAAAAAAGTATATTTACCAGTTATAATTAAAGTTTTTGTTGATTTCAAAATTGAGTGAATTGGACGATCTGATTTAATTGACTGATGCCAAGCATTTGTAATCATCGCCATAAAGATACTTAGATAGGGGAATCCGTAATCTATAACAGAAAAAAGATAAATGCGAACATATATTATGAATCGCTGAAATGTTTATTGCTGCAAATAAAACAATTATAGATTAAATACGATCTTAACGTTATTTCTTATTTAATTACTAGTAGACCCGGCCACTTATTTTCTACTACCTTTACCCTTTATTACAATGAAATTATTACTAACGGACGAAGACGGTAACGTTAAAGCTTTTATACAAATTTACTGGTTTAAAATTGAAGGGGAAGGACTTTGAACACAATTGATCAAAATGTTCGTACAATCAAAAATCAATACAAAAGAATTAAATTTAAAATGTATTATAACTTATATTTAAGTTTGAAACAAATGAGAATATAACAAAGTTTTTAGTAAATAAAATGTGACAGTTAAACTTATAAATGAGGAAGGTAGGCGGATAGTATAAAATCTTCTAACAATAATATTTATTATTTTGAATTACAAATACTTTTGATTTCAATTTAATTAAGCACTAATCGGTGCACAATATTATTGGTTAACCTGTCTTTCGCTAAGACAAATAGGTTCGACGGTTTTCCTACACGTCAACATACAAAATATAGCTGCTCATGAGAAAAACATGGATCTTTCAAATCTAAACCACAAATAGACATTGTTTGGCCTTGAGGCAAAAGCTAAACGAATTAAAAACTGTAACCTTCTAAAGGGTATGATAGACGGTATCATTGGAATACGTGGCAACAGGACCACTTTTCCTTTGATCTTTTCAATTAAAATGGTTGCTTCAAGAATATTTCCGGTGATCTTTTTGATGACCAAACGTGAACCATTGCATAATTAAGGTGGATTCAAATTATGGGGGATATCTAGTGAATTAAAAAAATTCACTTGGGAAATGTACACTACCTTTTATATTAACAACAATACTGAAATTGATTTAAAAGACATCAGCTCGACTGGTAATAACTGTTGTATCTTATCTGGAAGTTAATTTCGTCAAAATTTTTGGCTGTCAATATAGCCCGATGACTGAGCCAGTTATGATTTAAGTAATTACTCTGTATATCCGGAAAAATACTCTCAATAAATTCATTTTTTTCCGGAAGAACAGTGCAGAAATAGTCTGGCAGTTTATTGCATTGCGTATTTGGTTGTATTATGTATATTCACTATAATAAACATCAGTCCAAGTAACACGTGGCCGACTATGCTAACACCAAAAATTGAAAAAGTAAAATTCACTGTATTTCGTTTACTACAAAATAAATGTAACCTATACTTTAGCCTCAGCAACATGTGGTGGTTGTGCTATTAAAGTGTAGCTTATATATAAGTTATATACGCTCCAAAATGCACTCCAGCAACAGAGACAAATCTTCAGCATGATAAGAATGACATCATGTTCAACAAACCAAAATAAGATAACGCAGCTGCAACAAAGTAACAAGATAGCCAATCCTCATAAATATTGTAATAAAGATAACATAGCACATGCAACAAAGCAACAAGATAGCTAATCCTCATAGGTAGATACTTAAATAAAAGATAACATAGCACATGCAGTTGTAACAATAAAGATAGCAAAACTGTAGATATAAATAGCACCTAAATAAAATATTGTCTTTTAGAATTAAGAAAGTCTTCAGTCTTCGAGGTACTCTCGTCCTTGGTTACAAGACTAAATAAATACATTTTTAAAAGAAAAAACTCTTAGTTTTATTAAACAAAACTGGCGCAGTCGGTAGGATAGAGTTAAATTGATTCTATCCTGTAAAAATCTACAATCCGTTCCGGTACAGTGAATTTAATTTTCAAATAAAAGTTTTCCTGCGAAAAAGTTTAAACGAATATTTGAATTGATAACAAAATCGGAACCGCGACATCCTTAATTATTTCAGTGAAAAACCGTACCAACATTGACGGAAAACATTTAAATAATTTAAATCAATTCAATGAACTAAAGACAGAATCCTTAGCGAAAATAAAGATTTTAAATCTGTTCAGTGAATACTGATTAGTCCATGACTCAACCAACGCATATGGTGTATGTCAGAAAGTCCATAGAGGAAAACTAATCCAAACAAATAGTAGATTAAGTGAAAATAAAAATTGCAAATAAAGAAGAAAATAAAAACAAAAATAAATCGTGTGAGTAGAAAAATAAAGAGAAAAAGTAACCAGTATAAAATTAGAAGAAAAGGGCAGCATCCGAGCCCCGACTTAAGAAGAATAGATGTTCAGAAAATTTAAAAATAAGAAGTGGATTAAAGCTAACAACATACTGACGAAGTGTCATCATCAGCAGAATAAGCAGATCAACATTAGAAACCAGAAAATACCTGAGCACATCAGTAACAATAATTGTAAGCTAGAAAATAATAATTTTTTTAAGCTATT